>SPJY01015487.1:33067-120783 GCA_005191435.1 Raddia distichophylla | reverse complement strand
GTAGAAATTCTCCCAATCTGAAGGTGTGAATCGGTCTTCATAACGCTGGATTTCGGCCGTGTAACCTAGGCCTGCCGCAGCTGCTGTGGCGAATAGTATAGCAAATACCTGCATTAAGAGTATATTCAATTAATGAACACATGTAAATAGTCTTAATTTGAGAGTGTCAAATGCAAAAATATATCCCCTTTATTGGAGCCCGCTGTCATTCGGCCCATTTCATGGCCCACAGCGACCCGGCTCCACTTGAGACCAACGACACCTGGCCTCAGGCCCAGGTCCCCACATCTATTGGCCCAACTGTAAACACAACGCAGATCCTGGCCCAACTCAACCCAAAAGGCAAGCTTGAAGGGAGAGGGGTACCTCCACCTTTTAATTATGCTCCTCCATCACCAATATCCGATGTGCAACTAAACCTAACAATCTCCCCCATCACACATCGGACCATCTGTCCTACACTGTGCAATCTCCTGTAGACGTTTCAGGTTACCGGCCAATGCTCTGATACCACTTGTTAGGATTTGTTGTTAGGATATGCGTCGATACAAGATCACGAACGACACCAGAAGATACGATGGTAACGCAGTTCAGCTTTCGCCTACATCTGCAGAGCTCTGACTATGGGCACTCCACCCCAATCCATAATACCGCAGCACACCGGCTGACCTGTTCATGGCCACATGCCGGCCACTGACCTCCTCCATTACTATTATGAAGTCGTTTACCTATGCTACTATTATGAAGTCGTTTACCTAGTTACACCAGGGCTTCCTTGTAACCTACTCGTACACATATTCGACACAATACATAATAAATTGCACCTTCGAGAATATGACCTTCTCCATCTTGAAGTTATTTCAGCGTATTGCGCGAACCCGTGCACCCGGATCTCTGGTTGCTTCCTTCTTTTGCACCGACGAGTCCTCCTTAAACTCGCTGCCTTTTAGAACAGATGACGACGACCCTGCAAAAACACGCTTAGTATCTCTACCTGCAACAGAAGCCCCTTCAACTAGGAGAACCTCAGCACTGTCGCATTCGGAGTCACATGAGCCTACTGCGACATTAGCGTCTGCTCCTTTCTTTTGTCAGCATCATCTTGCCGATCACGGTTTGCACCGTCCCGATCCGTCTACCATCTAGAATAGATCCCTGATCTCATCTCCATAATCTGTTCTCCATCTTGAATAGATTACTGTCGTGATCGCTTGATCCGTTCACCTCTAGGCACAGATCGCCGCTGGCTTCACCATCAGCCAGTCTGACCTTTCCGATCAAATCACCTTACAGCCTTCCCGAACGCCTTCCTTTAGAACCGACTTGATTGTCCAGTCCCGAACACCACGCTCACATCGGCTGCCTTTTTGTTCGACAGATCTGAGTTCTCCTCGTACTGAAGAACAATCTTCTGCTACTCCTGTAGATATTTGTTTGACTCCCCTTAGATCTGCACCTCTAGATCCAATCATTGAGTGCTCGAGCAGGCTTCACAGCCTGCCACCACACACCACGTCGTCTGTGCACAACAAAACATGCCACACCCCGGCCATCCGCATCCACGTCACAGCTTCGTCCTCAGTGTCGTGATGCAGCGTCTCTTGTGCAACATCCGGTCGCATCACTGCTCCCACTATTCCGATCTATCCGACATCATTCCGCGCCCACCGGTCTGATCGCGAACGCCGAGGTCGTCGCCTGCCAACCTCGCTGGCTATTTTGTAAGCCCGATCGCCACATCTGGTGAATCCTCGCCAACATTAGCCCATCGAACGGAGCCTCCTGCTCGAAGTGTCCAACACCACCGATCAAATCGTCGATCGCCGCCATGCTCCACCTTGCGCCAATAGAGCGTTTTCTGTGACGCTCGTGTATGCATAAACCTCATGTCTTCTCTTAGATCTTCCACATGACCAACCTCGCCAATCAAGTTTTGGTACCACTTGTTATGATATGCGCCGATGCAAGATCACGAACGACACCAGGAGACACGATGTTTGGTAACGAAGTTCAGCTTTCACCTACATGATCTGCGGGACTCTGACTATGGGCGCTCCTCCCCAATTCATAATACCGCAGCACACCGGCTGAACTTTTCACGACCACATGTCGGTCGCTGACCTCGTCTTGCCTATGCTACTATTATGAAGTTGTTCACCTGGTTACACCAGGACTGCCTCCCTTTATATAGTGAAGTCCTAACTAGAGTCCGACTGCAACTCTAAACCAACCCTGCCTATTATAGCACAGAGTCCTTATAAACTGCTCGTACACATATTCGACACAATACCTAACATCCTTTCAATTGATGGTTAGCACTTAGCACCGTGAAGTGGAGATACTCTATTGCAGGAGAATTGACTATATATAGCTTGTATTATTATATATAAAAGCGATCGAGCATATGTGGATATTTTCCTTACATTGTGTGTTTTCAAAATGATGAACTTCATATATAATTGCCTTAAATTAAGTCGATATAACAGGCGCCGCCCAACAGCGTGGATCAAAATACTTACAACATCGGTAAAAATTAGGAGCACCACAGCACGGTCACTGCCTCCAAATCTCCTCCTCTGGGTAACACTTATCGCGGTAAATGGGATTATCAACATAGTATAGGCGCATCCGATGACAGCAACGGCCAAAACATACCTAAAACAAGAACACAAAAAAGAGTAAAGGAACTAGAAAACTAAATAATATATAGCCAATATATATCGTAGCACTAGAGCTTGAACAAATCTTGAAGTGTATTCTACAAACTCTGATTACAAAATAGCAATATAGCCATGTTCTCTTCAGCTTATATCTTATTTGACTTATCTCATTGAAGAGCTTTTATACACGTCTTTGAGATAGATCAAAAACAAAGTTCAATTTTTTTTATATCTAAACAAAGATAAGTAAATAGACAAATAAATAAAATAAGCCAGATAAGCCGATAAGAACAGAAAAATCAGAGAAACTCGACAATGAGATGTTTGCTGATTGATATTCTCACCGGTACGCGTAGACATCTCTGAAGGTATAGTTTGGAGGAGATTCTAGGTCGACGATCAAAGGGAGGTAGACCTTGTTTACTGCTATGATGATGAGAGAGGCTACGAGGAGGATCAGCGTGACAATCCTAAGGATTAGGGCTCCCGTGTTGAGAGTTCTCATTTCTCTAGAGTCTACGATGATCAACTATTGATGGATAGCAGAAGAAGATGTTTCCGGATGTAATGTATACAGAGTTGATAGATAGTGCATTTGTCCATGCATGCAGGTTGCAGGTTTTTGCAGGCCCTGCTTGTATCGGAACCAACGTGAGTTTTTGTCATACATGGCCTTAATTAATTATGGGGACGTTGCTTAATTTTGTCATTTGGCATTATTGTTGGAATGATCTTCGGATTAACCGCCGATTGATAGCCGCCACAGGTGTCACTTGGAGTCTAGCCTACGAGGTAACATTTGGCTGGACCAAAGTTTTCCAAAAAAAAAACCAACTTTGGACCAAAGGTTGGTGACAAGTGAAAGCCAGCTAAATTGGCTGCATATGCATGATCTGTTCCAGCCTTTACAGTACTGGATATATACACAATGTTAAGGTTTTTCATTTGGCATTTTCCACCTCAGCCACACAGCTGCTGCTTTGCGGATATGCAAGCCATAGCTAGGTTTGGATGCCTGGGTTGTAATACAAGAGTACTGTAGTATTAGCAAGTACTTATTAATTTAGTTAAATAATATTAGAGTTTGTCTGTCAAACATATGTGTACACGTGGGTTTACACGGACCTGGGTTGTAGATGGATAGGATAGACACTACTACGCAAATGACCTCTAATCCCGGTTGGGAACAGGCTATAGTCCCGGTTTCCCCAACCGGGACATTAAATTCGGGACTAAAGGTATGTGGTTTTAAGTCCCTGTTCACGTAGGTTTACACGGACCTGGGTTGTAGATGTATAAGATAGACACTACTACACAAATGGCCTTTAGTCCCAGTTGGGAACAGACTTTAGTCCCGGTTTCCCCAAATCGGGACATTAAATTCGGGACTAAAGGCATGTGGTTTTTAATCCCTGTTCCTCAACCCGGACTATAGCCACTAAAATATCTAAAAAATACCGCGAACCCAAGACTCAAACCTGGGATCTCATGCCACTACATGACTCTCCACTCGCCCTTCTAATTAACCCACCCACCCATGCGTATACCCATGCGTATTGATTATAGTACGATATGCATTCCTTTTGAAGTTTGCTAGAACGAGCCTTTAGTATTACGAACCGGAACTGATGAGTCCGTTCGCCAGCTCACCTGTACCCGCATGCAAAAGGTATCTTTACTATTGCCTCCAACCGGTACTGAAAGTCTAGAATTGCTATTGTTGCCACGAACCGGTACTGGTGCAACTATCAGTACCCGTTTCAATCCAATCAGTACTGATGTGCTGGTAAATTAGTTCATTTCTCTAGTAGTGAGAGTTTTAGTCGAACTTTGCAATGCTATATGTTCCACGGAAAAAACTCTCAAGAGCAAGTCCCTCTCTGTGTATCATTTCAATAAACCAATTTTTTCTTTATTCAATACGTCTTTACCTTCTTTATAGGTATAACCTTTCAATCTATATTCTCTCGTACCTATTAATTGGTTGGTGTACTTGAGATATATTTCCTCTAGCTCCTAAAGAAGACATTAGGTAGACATATTGGATTAGAGGAACCCGTTGTAATTATCCAAAAATTCAAATTCATTTTTTGTTTCAAATATTCACTTGTAGCATACCATATCTCAACATTAAGCCATAAATAGGAGTGGCACTGCTGTAGTAACCCATGAGGTCATAAAACCGTGTCGCATAAGTGTGCAGGGGTCTTGAACGGGTTGTGTTACGTCGAGATCTAGAGTGAGAAGTATGCTTGTAGTGCAAGCGTGCGGGTGATCGGACAGTCTGCGGTTGTGACCTAGGTGGCCAATATTCTATGTTACTAGGGAGGAGCAACCATAGTCATGTCAAGGAATAGGCAGTTAGGCTGAACCTTGTTAACAAACATTGTTCCTCCGATGTCATCACCGTCTCGTGTATTTCCTAACAAGTGATATCAAACCAAGGTTGGCTTGGTTGACGATGCAGAATATCTTGAATGAGGTGCATTGCTCATATATTTCCATGGACGTCAGGCATGGCTCGATTAGGTGCAAGGTAGAATATGTTTGTGATCAACAATTTTATCACTGGAGATGGATACTCCTTGCAAGTAGTTAGGATAGTTCGACGGGTTGAAATTGGTAAGATCAATCAGACATGCACTACAACAATCTGCATGAATTTCGAGGGCCAGAAACCCTCGAGAAAGAGGGGAAAACCCTCAGGAAACAGGTTTCTCGAGGGCTGGCCCTCGAGAAATGGCCCTCGTGACTGACTACTCGAGAAAAACGAGCAACCTGTTTCTCAAGGGTTTTCTAGACACCCTCGAGAATACTCAGAAGATGATGGAGTTGGACCCAATTAACGGCATCTGGGCACAGTATCTCGAGGGCTTAGAGATTTTTTCCCGCTAAAAAAAAGGAATTCAGAGCACATGTTTGAGCCTGTCCTTGATTTCTGTGCACAATTTCTCATCACCATTTCTCATCAAAAACAGTAGATAATCAATTGCACAATGGAACATGAACACGAACACAAATCTCACTCACGATGATATAGTACAAATTTCAATAATGTCCATTACAAATTTCTCTTACTCACGATGAACATTACAAATTTCTAGTAGTACAAAAATATCAAGAACAAACCTCCATAATGTCCAAAAATATCTCAAAAAAATGCCATCTGGGAACATGCATCTCAAAAATATCACAAAAAATTCACAACATCGCCGTCGTTGCCCTGGATCCTCGCTGCTGCACAGGAGCCTCGTCGTTGTCGCCCTGCATCCTCGCGTTAACAAACATTGTTCCTCCGATGTCATCACCGTCTCGTGTATTTCCTAACAAGTGATATCAAACCAAGGTTGGCTTGGTTGACGATGTAGAATATCTTGAATGAGGTGCAAGGCACATATATTGCCATGGACATCAGGCATGGCTCGATTAGGTGCAAGGTATGGCTCGATTAGGTGCAAGGTATGGCTCGATTAGGTGCAAGGTAGAATATGTATGTGGTCAACATTTTATCACTGGAGATGGACACTCCTTGCAAGTAGTTAGGATAGTTCGACGGGTTGAAATTGGTAAGATCGATCAGACATGGTGGTCGGGTTGACAACACACACATGGGATTACATTAGGATTCTGAGTTGTAATAGATGAATAGGATAGAGTTTGAGTCAGGATTTGTAATTATAGATAGATGGAACTGCTGTTGTAACTCATGAGACGGCCAAGTTGTATCTTAATTAGGCATGAACCAGTCTTGGTAGGGCTATGATTAATACCAAATGTGGCTTGCATGCTTGTAGCATAGAGAGGCAAGGAGCAGTTGTTAGGCAGTGGCCATGATCTAGGGTGGCTATTGTGCGATGTTATTGGGAGGATCACCCATATAGTCATGCCCCAAGAATATGTAAACAATTACGTACGCTGAACCTCATCAACAAACATCGTGTCTCTAGTGTGTCATCATAATATCATGACACATATTTTCTAAAAAAATAATCATACTGATTTAATACTTCAAAGAATCATCGTTGGACAGTCGAATAAAAATTTTACAGCCGAATAAAATAATGATTCATGATCGTAAATAGTAAATTGTTCACTATTGCCTCTTGAGGTTATCCTAGAATCCCAATGGACCTGTTAAACTTCAAAATTACTTATTTACTCTTGGATGTTATTTGTATTTGCATTGCACCATAGCTTCAGCTCCATTTGTTGTCCTATTAAAAGTTGATAAGGCGGCCAGATGTGCACATGAAAGTTGTGGCACCCAGGTCAGTACCATGTTATCATCTTCCTCCTCACTCCTATGGACTCTTGCAAACTCTCTATTTGACAGGCATATAAACCGGTTGTCTGCAGTCTCCACGCTCTCCACCATCTCCACTATCGGCTACCCTCCCTAACGTGTAGGTATGGATCACGGCTTTCCATGTTCCTGGCCATTGCTTGAGCTTTGTCATGTGGAGGAGGAGGAGGATGGTAGATCGAGGAGTTTTCTAGGGAGGAGATGCTTGGGGAAATAGCGATGATGGCCAGCTAGCTAGTGTGGTACGGACATGGAGCTCGTTCTACTTACCCTAGTTAGGATTGAGGGATTGAGAGAGGGAGCGAGATTGTGAGAGGTACAAAGAAGGTGATAAAGTGACACTCGCGTGAAAGCCACATCATTATTATGCAAACAGGTAGGTGGCCAACTTAGCAACAAATGAATCAATGATCTAACATCATTGGAGCTTAATGCAAATGGAAACAACTCCCAAAAAACAAAAGGTAATTTTAAGTTAAAAAGGCTATATGATATTTCTCAACAACTTTAAAGAGCAAAAATGATCTTAACACAAAATGAAAAATATGCAAGGGGGCTACACAACATTTTTCATCGGGGGCCAATCCAACGGTACAACAACCTGATAAAATTACCCTCTCGCATACACACGGCACTGTGACCCTACTCCCCTTCTTTGGTTCTTCCTATTTCCTACATCACGCCGCCTTCCCTAATCTGCCCCTTCCCCATCTCTGGTGAGAATTTCCGCCCTACCCTTCTCTCTATCTCCGGTAGCTCTCCCACCATCAGATCCAACACTTGCCGCCTCCTAAATAGTTTGTTCCTTCCCCTCTCTCTGAGAATCCCCCATCCACCCTCCTCTATTGTCTTTGATAACTCTACCACTACCAGATCCACCATATGTCATGTCCTAAAGATTTGGCATCATTGTCTATCCCTGAACCATTTTCCTGCCTACCACGCACTGTTGTCGCCTTGCTGCCCCCACACCGGTCCACCATAGGGCCTCAGCCTCTCTATCATCTCTAAACACCATCTGTTTGCATTTCTCAAGTACATGACTTTATTTTTTTTCCATAAGGGGTTGGAAACCCCAATTTCCATTATCATAGACAACGGAAACAAATGAGTTTTTCTGGATTACAAGTTACGGCTGTCCCAGATAGGACCAGGAACATTCCAGTACAGAACACAAGTAAGACTGGGTAACACCCAACAAAAGCAAAATTCAGACCAAAACAACCTCGCTTTGAATGTTGAAATCGACATCCTACTGCATCCTACTGCTCTGCAGACCGTCGGAAGCCCTCCTCTAACAGTTGCAGCTCCACGAACTTCTCGCCCTGGTGTTCGCCCCAAATGACCCCACATGCGGATGGATCATCCAGAGCTGGGTAAGCACCGAAGATCAGTAGCGACCCGGATGAGTTGTAGCACGGTCCCCCACTTGAGCTCCTTCGATCGCCCCCGCGACTCTCGGAATCGCACCCACCAGCGCGAACCCTAGAAATTGGGGAAGAGGACCAGCAGTGCGCAAACAAAGTGCGAAACTCAGAGTGGGGATAGAAGGCACGCCCTGTTGCTATATGGCTTGGTTGCTCCCGCGCCAGATCCAGACTCTGCGCGCCACGGACCACCTCTTCGCATCCTCCGCGCCCCACCTGCAGAGAAAACGGAGACGAGCTTCCTCGTACCTCCAAATCACGTGACGACAACGCGGGCGTGGCTTCCATCCGCCTCCTCCATGGTGGGACCCGCGCCGGAGCAACCCTGGCCGCCGACGAGTCCCCCACCGTAGCCGTTGATGGGGCCAGAGTCGCCAACGAAGTCGCTTGATGAGTCCCCCACCAGTGACTTTTTAAAAATACATCAATCTCCGTAGTACATGACTTTATTGGTTTGTCCATAGAAAGATTTAATCATTTTTCAATGATGCAGATGTCTTTATCTCATACATATATGTAGGCATTTCCATGCGACAAAAACATTATAATCATTGAAGCCCTATTTATTATATATATAGCTGGGCTCCCCACTCTAGGAAAAATGGCAAGAGAGAGGAAGGCATGCATGGAAACACCGGCCGGCTGCTACTTGGTGAGTGAGTGAACGGAGAGCATGACGACGATGACCATGCAAACGGCGGCGACCAACAGCAAACCACAGGAGGCGTCGACCGATTGAAAGAACTTCTTCCAGTCCGAGTCCAAGTACTTCTCGCGGGACCCCTGGTACTCAACCGCATGGCCCAAGCCGGCCGCTGCCCCCGTGGCGAGCAGCCCAGAAATCACCTGGAAATTGATTAATGAAATCCAAATTATTCATTCATTATATATGTGAATGTTTACAAGGAGAACTACTAGTGATGCATGGCACAGGTGATGAAAACAAATTTCACCTCCTCTTAAATAATCCTCCATGTATACATACAACCAATGTTGGGCTTTTGCCCGTTCTGGGCCGGCCCACGTAAGAGAATAAGAGGCAATTTTTGCATGTTTACATTAATTTTTTTAATAAGACGAATGGTCAAAAGACGTGTCCAAAAGTCAACAGTGAACTACAATTTGGAACGAAAGGGAGTAGCTACTAGTGATGGCACAGGTGATGAAAACAAATTTCACCTCCTCTTAAATAATTCTCCATGTACACAACCAATGCAAGCTGTGTGACTACATATGCGTGGCACGATCGATGTACTTGAATGCGCGAGGAAACAAAGTCAAGGGTGTAGCCAAGCACGTCGATTACGACTCAATCTCGGAAGTAATATTAATATGACTAATTTTTCATTGAAAGTGAAACACGCACACTAGTCTAGTCAAAAGAAAAATTGGCATGCGCACATATATACTTGGTTCATAAAAAAGAGCATAAAACGGAAAAGTTTAGCATCCGTTAGGGGAAAAAGTAACGAGGTCATTACATGGTAAAGGCAGAAATTATGGGAGCAGAACAAAATGGAATAAGCTTTTTTCTTACACATGATATATACTATGATGGTTTTTTTTTTCTTTCAAAACGTTGGCATTTGCTCATAGGGGTAAGTGATAGTTGGCTATGTGATCAATCTAGTATGTATCAATCTCGGAAGCCCGGAATTAAGTTAGAATGAGCCAGCTGCTTACGTGGCCAGGCCGGCAGCCGGCTGCACAGTTCGTTCCAGCATACAGCATATATAGATAGGATGTAAAATCAATGAAAAATTAATACTAGTACTTACAATATCGGCGAAAATGAGGATTACAATACCACCCTCGCTGCCTCCGGTCATCCTCCTCCAAGCAACGGCGATCACTGCGAATGGGATCACCGTCAGCGTGTACGCACATCCAATGGCGCCCACAGCCAGGACATACCTGAAAACACGCATCAACTTATCATTCTCTTATCCAACGCGCTAGCATTGCAACTTCAGCGCGACTCGTGTCTAGTTATAACTTAATTCACTAGTCAATAGTCCGACGAGTGGTAGCAATGCTAATTCCCAAACACAAATTTCTCACTTACAGAAGGATTTCCATGCCCAGGCAAATTTCATGGCCGTGTCCATGCACCCGATTTTCAAATTATGGTCGAGACGTACTCGAGAGTGGTGAACGATTGAGACTGTTGGAGAAAAAAAACATCAACCCTGGTTGGTCGATGTAGGGTTGATAGTTTTGATCTTAGCACTAAAGATGAGTGGTTTTCATGCGGTGTAACAAGGGAATTTGAGCCCAATTGTATTTCCCCTAACTTCTTAGATATCATATATCAGCTCTGTGAATATTCACTCACCGGCATGAATACAAATCCTTGAAGGTGATATACGGTGGATCCACCACGTCGTCGAAGTCAGGGGCGTAGATCTTAGCCGTTGCTATGACAGCGATGGAAGCAACGAGGAGGATTAGCGTGAGGACTCGAAGGATTAGGGCTGCCGTGGAGAGAGCTCTCTGCGAGGCCATATCTGTTATCGCATGCTCTAAAACGAGCTAGAGAGCAGCTGTTATATATACAGGGAGCTGCATATAGTTTGCAGGACAGGCTGGTACTGTTAATATTGGGATCAACGTATAGTTTTGTGCTTACTTCTCCATCGCCAGGTAATTAATTTACAGATAATCTCTTGTTTCGATCCAAGAACCAAGGCTGGTTACTTGCCTTGAGAACGAGGCGCGGCAAAAGCTGGATTAAATTAAATTAAGGCTTTTCCGCGTCACAAGCAAAGTGGAATACCTGGTGAGCGCAAAGATTGTTTGCATCGTGTTCATTTAATTAGATTATCTTTTTTGGCCGTAGGGGAGCCCTGGAAAGTAGAAATTTCTACATGCATATATGCTGCCGGCCACTGCATGCAGTGGTGCAGAAGCTTTTAGACCTTGTTTATTTCATATTAATGTAGAGTTGTGTTTTGCTATAGCAACTTTGTGACCCCTCAAAATACGTTTTAACGAGTTAAAATTTATGAAAAAATATTTTATAAATTTTAAGAAGTACTATTTAAAACCCCACAAAGAATGAGTACAAAACATTACATCATTTGGCTTATATAAAAATAACAAATTTTTATTTAATTTAATTTAATTTAATCTGAGACAAACAAGGCCTTAATCCTCTTCGTGCCACCGTTTCATCACCGGATATACCATATATATGACATTATATTAGTTGTCCGACACACGAGAATGTTGGATCTTTTGACCGTTTGGCTAATTAATGCCAGACCAAGACTTTAATGGCAATTAACAGCGCTAATCGCGTCTGGCTGGCCGTTGCTAGACTGAGCACTAAAGGGTATTCATTAGCCCTAATTACGGCCATTACTGTACACCCTAATCACGCGCCCTGATCGGGGGCGCACACCTTCTCTCTGGTTGCGGCCCCCCTCACCCAGCGCCATATATAAAGAGAGCACCGGCAGCCCTTGGTAGCCAACGCTACAGGGGTTCTTCCCTCTGCTCCCAATACTCCCGATCTGTGAAGGGCGCTGAGGTGTAGGGAAGGCCGTCGCCGGCGAGGACGTCACTGCTACCGTCTCCCTGCGACCGCTACGGTTTCTCTGCATCGACTCGCCGTCAAGCAGGCCCCTACGGCCTAATCTGCTATTCACTCACTAATGGCATCATCAAGCAGCTGTAAGTTCTCCCTAATGCTTAGATTATGTGGTTCGGTTCTGGCTCCCGTTGGTGGTCGCTCCGACCATCAGCAACGCCAGAGTCGGGCGTGTCCTGATCGATGGCGGGAGTGTGCTGGACTTGCTTTCTGCTAAGGTCTTGGACGAGATGCAGATTTCTCGCTCCAAACTTAAAGAGGTCGCAATGCCCTTCTATGGGATTGTACCGGGAGAAGCTGTTAAGCCACTAGGGCAGATTGTTATGCCCGTCACCTTTGGCAGTCCAAGCAACTTTCGGACAGAGTTGATCACGTTTGACGTGGTCGACTTCCCATCAGCCTACAATGCGATCTTAGGCCGACCATCTCTTGGCAAGTTTATGGCCGTGTCTCACCATGCATACCATTGCGTGAAGATTCCGGGCCCAAGCGGCGTGATCACGGTCAAGGGGAACTACAAGGCTGCTCTAGATTGCGACGAGCAGTCCCATGCCCTAATCGATCAGCTTCCACCGCGTGGTCCCGAAGTACCGCAGACCAAGTCTGCCCGCCGTAAAGTTTCCCTTCAGCCAGGTGGAGAGACCAAGGAAGTTCCGCTGTCTCTTGATGAACCTTCCAAGACAGTTCATTTGGGGGCTACTCTAGACCCCAAATAGGAAATCGAGCTCATTGCCTTCCTCCGAGCTAATGCAGACGTGTTTGCCTGGGAGCCGTCTGACATGTCCGGAGTCCCAAGGGAGGTTATCGAGCACAAACTGGTTGTCCGACCGGACAAAAAACCTGTTCGCCAGGAGCTTCGTCGTTTTTCGGATTTTAAGCAGGGGATCATCAAGGATCAGCTTGGAAAGCTGCTCGCTGCTGGGTTCATCCGCGAGGTTGATCACACCGAGTGGCTGGCCAACCCTGTGATTTTGAGGAAGAAAGGTGGCAAGTGGAGGATGTGTGTCAATCACACAGATCTGAACAAGGCTTGTCCAAAGGACAACTTCCCGCTGGCCAGGGACGGAGCCAGCAATTTTATTCACCGGGGGCCAACACAAAAACTAATCTATGTAAGACTACAAGGGATTCTACCTATTGCCACGCAGTGATTGTAACAAAATAAATTTCGCTGCTATAGCCAATGCTATTGTCACATAATATTTTTTTGTGGTAATAAGTTTTCTATATCGCAACAATCATGAATTGTTGTATTATTTATTATAGATATATTTGCAATAAATTAAATGTATTGCAATGAAAATGAAATTGTTGCATTAACTAGCTACTATTGCAACAAAAATAAACTGTTGCAACAACCATATTTATTGCCATGGTTTTGATATCGTTGCAACTTTTTATTACTACGAAGATTATTGCAACGATTTCAGTTTTGTTGCAATGTGCACATATTGCTACAATTTTGGGTTTAATGCAACAAAAATTCTCATTGCAATAGGTTGAATTCCATGTAATGCAAGCAAGGATGACGGCGGATCGACGCTGTGAAATAATTAGCCATAAGAGTCTAGCTAATAAAGGCCTCGTTGCAAGTTGCAACTATGCAACGGAGGAAGATGTGGAGCTTTGGCTTGATGCTAGGTCGGTGCGGCGGTGCTAATGGTCGGCTTGGTGATTTTGGGTCGGAAGCAGGGCATCTCTTTCGGGTATCCGATAAGTACCAAGGTAAAGTTATCGAGTCGAGAAAGGGGATCTTGTTTTGCCCTTCTTCATTTGCTAGATCTGGATGTTTCCAATCTGTTTCTTGCGCTGGAGATCTTGATGAATTCGAGCAAGCCGGGAGCGTTTTTTCCACGTTTATTCCTTTTTCGAAGTGTTACTCGAGTCAGAAATTCAAGTCTCCACGACTACATCTTGATGTTGATCTACCAAATCTGCTTTCATGGTGGACGAGGATTTAGAAGTTGATGCTATGTTTTACTACAAAGGTTCACAGAGTTCATGAAGATGATGGAGTCAGAAAGAGAGATTTGGATATGCTAAAATTTTAGCAACAGACCCTTACCAGAAAAAGTTGTATTTTCTTTATTGTGTGAGGGCCTCTCTTTAATGATAAGTCTCCTTTTTCTCAAAAATAAATTCCTTCACAATTTACATTACCTTCTAAAAAATTCTTTACTCCAATAGCCTCTTTATATCTGTTATAGCATTATAGAGCGTATGTCACCGATGCTCTAGCAAGATGTTGGCTAGATGAAACATGGATTGGAGACTCGCGGACGATCGTCCAAGCGTTGGACCAGCCCCGCTCCGGCCGTGCTGGACATGGACGAAAGTTATAAGCTGGCAGCGAGAGAAACATTGGCCTACACGGTTACAAACGATGAAATATATAACGAAGGTCTTGATGATTGGCTACCCAAAGCGGCTTGAAGTGAAATGATAGGCCTCGCTTGTGTTTCATTTTCTGCCTTCCTTAAAAATAGAAGTGTGCAATGATACATGAATAGTTCAAGGGTTTGTCTGCAAGGCGGAAAATTCACATAGGTTTTATTCGAAAGTTTGTGTTAATAGTCAAAGGACATGTCAAAAAGTTAAAGGTGACAAATAAAAAAGAACTGAGGGAGTATTTTGCAATCACGTAGGCGACGAGCGGTTAGATGGACTAGGTTGTCTCTTTAATCAAGGTTAGAGTTCTACGACTTTGGGGTGAACACCATCCGCGTGGTGGTAAATGTCTTAATTTGCTTGCTAACTTAGGTGGACAACAGCCAACACGATAAGGGCACCTCAGAAAGTTATAGCCCACGACACTGAAACTTATCTCCACATTCCTTGATGACCCCCTCCCGCATTGAATCTTTCTTGACATGGGACGACAAACTAACATAATAAAGTTGAGTTTTTTCCTTTCTAAAATTGGAAGATAAAGAAGGGAGTTGGGTGCATCGATCTAAAAGCACAATCTAACAAAGATAAAAGTGCTTGAAAGAACATATGTATTGGAAAAAAATGCGCTCCACATTTTATTTTAAGACTATTGAAATTTAGTTGTGTCTATTGTGAAATTTGATTCGTTTGTATACTACGTATCAGATTGCATAACTACGATGAAAAGTCGAATTACCAAATTATCTATCTAAATTGGATTTTGGCCTCTTTGAACAATGAATTAAAAAAATAATAATTGAAACCAGATTTGAGAATGTTTCTCTACGAACACGTCGGAACTTTATTCTAAGAAACCGTTGGAATTAACTCCTCCATTCAATTATGTCTTTTACTGAACCTGTTCCTATTTGTTGAAGCAATGCAATGTCCATGAGCTAAATTTGATTGTTAATGTTCTTAAATACATGCTTTTTTTTAGAAAATATATGCTGTTTTTTTAAAACTATTATAGAAACCTCATAGATTGCATTTGAAAGGGGAAAAAAATCCCATTTCTTGTCGAAACGCCTCTCTGCTCCACCATTTCTGGATTTCTGGAAACCATCTATTGCTCGGAAGTAAATCCTATTGCTCGCTGCGATGCTCCGCCGCCGCCGCGCCCCTCTCCTCCTCGCCGCCGCCGCCGCCGCGGGCACTGCCCTGGCCGCCGCCTCCGCCGGCGACAGCCGCGGCGCCCCCTCCGTGCTCCACGGGGTTGCCCGCTCCTCCCGCGCCATGTCAACGGTTTGCTCCCACCGCGAAACGTCACTCCTCTGGTGAGCCACGCGGTTGCTGCTGCTGCTCAGCTTTTGCCGATTGGTCGTCTCAGATCGGCTTCGTGGTGGTGGACTACAAGTACTCGCTGCGGGGGCTGGACCATGGATCGGCGGATTACCGGGCTAAGCTCTCCGAGGTATGGATCCCACGCCGGATGCGGCGATGTGTGCCTGTTGCGTGTAAGCTCGGTTAAAGGCAATGGGGCTTGTGCAATTTCGTTTATTTGTTGCCCATGCTGTGATTGTTAGGACTACTATGTTATTTGAATTTGATAGATGGTAGGGCACTCTGGAGACATTAGTTCCTTGAATCTGGCTGCCAAAGCTGCCTGTCTAATGGTATTGTTCACAAAGGATTTATTTCTGTATGGTATCTCTTAAGAACTTTTAGACCAGCTGGTCATCATGTTGTTAGAGATATATATTAGGCTGTGTATTGGGCTGTCTATATGGGCCTGGCCCGTCCCTTTATTGTATTAGGGTTTTCTAGCCTTTTCCCTTTATGCCCTTGTACTCTGTATATATACTGGCCCTTTGGTCCCATATGAATACAAGTGCTATTCCTAACATGGTATCAAAGCGAAATTAGGGTTAAGGTTTCTCACAGGCGTTGCACTTGCGCCATCTCTTCTTCGGTCATCGTCGTCTCCTCTCCGGCGACCTTGGTCTCTACGTCTCGCCGTCGTCGTCTCGTTCCCGGCGACTTCGGCGTCCTCTGCCGATCCAAATCGCCAACGCCCATTGTCGATCCAGATCGGCGCGCCTTCGACGCCCACTGTCGATCTAGATTGGTGCTGGCCGTCGCGCCGCACCGATCCAGATTGGTACTGGCCGTCGCCCTTCGCCGACCGCCGTGCCGCCACTCTTCGCCGACCACCGCGCCGTCGTTCTTTGCCGAGGACGAGCGGCGTCGCTTGATCTAGCCCAGATCGGGACGCCCGATCTGGCTCTCCTTCAGGCCGCCGTCGCCCTGTCCTTCCGGGGTAGTCGCCGCCGCCGCCGCCTCTCTCCATCCAGGGCAGTCGCCGTGCCGCCGGCTCTGTTCGCCGGCCGGTGAGCCCGTCGCAGCCACCGCCTCTGTTGCTGCGTTGGTCTCTGTCCGACCGGTCCGGTTGTGTTGTGACCGGTCTGGTCGGGTTGTGTGGTTCGGTCGGGTTGTGTTGAGTCGGGTTGTGTGGTTGGGTCGGGTTGTGTTGAGTATAAAAAAAAAGAAAAAAAAAGAAAAATGTCGTCAGGAACTGTGTCTGTTCCTCGTTGTCCTGTGCTTTTTGATGGGCTCAACTATTAGGATTGGGCCCAGCACTTGCGCATTCACATGCGTGGACAACGCCTCTGGGATTTTCTTACCGGTGAGCTTCCTTGCCCGCCGCGTCCTGATCCCCCGGCGCTGCCTTCTTCGACGTCTAAAGATGGTGATACTGATAAGAAGGCCTCCGATGAGTATAAAGAGGCTCTGGAGTCTTACAATTCTCAGTACACCGCCTACAAGTTTTGGTCTGATGAGGATGCTCGTGCCTCTGCTATTCTGATTGCTAGCATGGAGGTGCATCTTACTGGAGAAGTGGTCTCTTTGACTTCTGCTCAGCTGATGTGGTCCCATCTTCGGGATCGGTACAGCCCTCGGGTGACTCAGTATCTGGCTGCTCTTCGTCACGAGAAGTCTCTACAACAGGGTGATTCTACAGTGCTCAGTAATCAGTACGGTTGCGATGACAAGCGTAATAACTTCGTATAGCATACATTATACGAAGTTATACGAGCCTGCAGAGGCTATGGGCTGTGGAACCGTGGGTAGGAACCGGTTTCAAACCATGGGCTCGAACCGATTGGAACAAAAAAAAATTCAGCTTAGTCCAATCCGAACCAGACCACTGCAATCACAAGTCCAAACCGATCCAATCCACAGCTAAGTTAGAAACCATTTCCACCAACCCAAATAGATCCAAAGGGCAGACCAAACCACACAACCCATTTAAAACCAAACCATTACCAGGCCTAGATAGGATGCTTAGAGCCTTAGAGAGGGATAAGTTTAGCATTGATGCTAGTATGATCTTCGTGCCATTTGCATTATGTGATGACTATAGATTGCACTGACTTTATGTAACACCCTTGATCAATTTAGTCATGTTTGGTCTGGTAGTAGTGGGTTTAGTTCCACTTCGTTAGCTGTTACATATAAACCTTCAGGAGCCAACCATAGTTCATTAGTTCCATACCAGCTTGATTATCCTTTTAAACTAAGCAAGGACTGAAGACGAATGTGTAAATGTCTGTACAAGCTGGTATGCACTAAGGGTCTTTCAATTAACAACTGAGTGCTCGTGTCATTTTTATCAGTTCTAGCTTAGTTTTACTGAGATTTGTGCTTAGGAACTTAATTTCCATAATTCCCATGAAACATGCTTTCAGATTCGTTGAATTTGATGAACATCCGATTGCTGCTGCATCAATTGCTCAGGTTCACCGGGGTTGGTTGAATAATAAGGAAGTAGCTGTAAAGGTTAGATTACTGTTAACAAAAAACCACTTTCCCGTTCCACCTCTGTTGGCAAAGATGTATTATTTCTATTTTCTGTAAGTGTAATACAAATTGTTCCCTTCCTTTCAATAAAGCACGGTTTAATTCCCTGTGGTCTATGTGCAATACCATTTATGTAAACCAGTGAAATATTTTGAGAAAGACATCATCATGCATTTATGTTCATCATGCTGTAGCCCACAGTGTATAAAGAGAGAGAAGTAAAGAGATTGCATTTATGTGGCATATCCACCATCCATATTATGGGCATTATAGCTTGCATAGGGACTTGTCAGATTTATTTCCACCATCCAGTTCTAGCATGCAACCTTTCACAGGGATCTACCAAATCTAATCGTGGATGTGTGAACCAAAAAAATGTGCAAGGATGGACTACTATTAATAAAGTTGTCATTTTACTGAACCATGGTAAAAGTATCATTTCATGTTGCAGTTGTTTGTCCAACTTTTCATGCACATTTTCAAGTTTGGAGTCCTTCAGTAAAGTGGTATTGACTCGAAATGATTTTAATTGTTACCTTACCTTTGGGTATAATTTATTGGAGTTAGCCATGTGATACTTTTTAAAGCTAGTTTTTGATGGAAGTGACTAAAGGCCTTCCGTTGGTATTGTTAGAAATGCATATGGGTTGTATATATGGGCCTAGGCCCATCTCCCTATTGTATTAGGGTTTTTCTTGTACACTGTATATATTGGCCTTTTAGCCTCCAGATGAATACATGTGCTATTTGTGACATGGTATCGGAGCGAGGTTAGGGTTAGTGTTTCTCTTACCTCTTTAGCCGTTGTTGATCTGCACTTCGGATGTTGCACTTGCGCCCACCATCTCTGGTCGTCGTCGTCTCATCTCTAGCGACGTTGGCTTCTATGTCTACAGGCTCTGGTCGTCGTTGGGCCTCCACCATCAAATCCCGATCTGGCCCCACTCGTCCTCACCATCGCTGCTGCTCTTAGAACCTGCCGCTCTAATGTGGCCTCTGTTGTCGCGATTTAACTCGAGCTGCCCCGGATCAAGCTGTCCGCCGCTGCCGCCTCTCTTCATGACGTCAGCACCGCTGCTCTCCATGGCTCTCTACCCTGACGTCACGGTCGTTGCCATCGTCGTCTCCATGTTGTCGCTGCTACCACCAACGAGTCCGCTAGAGAGGCCACCACGAACCTGAGAGGTTGTCACTACCCACCAAAAAAAAATCGCAGTCCGTCGAATC
Organism: Raddia distichophylla; assembly: GCA_005191435.1. Classification (NCBI taxonomy): domain Eukaryota; kingdom Viridiplantae; phylum Streptophyta; class Magnoliopsida; order Poales; family Poaceae; genus Raddia; species Raddia distichophylla. The sequence goes on along the minus strand of SPJY01015487.1, from coordinate 101,343 downwards.
TTATTCATCTTCGGACCCCGCCGCTGGCTCTTTGTTTCTACGGGGTGACTCAATTGGTGTGGGCACGGTGTTTCTACGGGGTGACTCGTGTCGGTGTTAGGCTTTGTTGGTGAAGTTTTTTATTATTAGTTTTTTACAAAATAAATAAAGGGAAAAGAAAAAAGAATGTTATCGGGCAACGTTTCTGTTACTTGTTGCTTGATGATCTTTTATGGGCTCAACTTTTAGGATTGGGCTCAGCACATGCGCAAACAGCGTATCTGGAATGGCAAACTTCTTTGTCTGCCACGTCCTGATCCTCCAACGCTGCCCTCTCCGTCCAAGCTTGATGATGCTGATACTGGTGGTAAAAAGCCTTATATTGCTCCTGCTGATACTGATGCTGCCAAGGAAGCTTCTGAGGCTCTGGCTTCCTATTCCTATAGGTCTCAGTTTGCCGACTACAAGTTCTGGTGTGATTGCTTCTTCTATTCTGGTTGCCAGTATAGAGGTGCATCTTAGTGGAGCTGTGGTTGCTTTGTCTTGTGCACACCTCGTATGATCACATCTTCGTGATCGCTATGAGCCTACTGGTAACTCTCAGTACTTTGCTGTTGTGCGACACAAGCAGTCATTACAACACGAAGACTATGGTGAAAGAGTTTTATGCTCAATTTTCTACGGTTTGGCATCAGTTTTACTCTCTTGATGCCGCAGACGTTGGCCTGGCCAGGACACTCAGGCTTGTGATTGCTATTGTCATCAACAGTTTCGTTTGGAGTTTCGTTGCATCTATGACTTCGTCATTCGTCTTGGACCAAAGTTTGAGCAGATTCATGCTTAGCTTCTTGATCGTCAACCGCGGATCTCTTTACAAGAGGCTCACGGCTCTTCGTACAAAGGAGACTTGTCTGCATGGTGCGGGTTTGCTAACTTCTTTGTCGGTCCTCACTCTTTGTTTGCCAGCTTCGACACTTACTCGTCCACCAGCCTCGACGGCTGTTGGTTCTTTGGCTCCTCCACCGGCTTATCTTCCTCAACAAACGATGGTCTACACTGCACTAATTGTGATAAAGCTGGCCATGTGGAGCGGTTTCTCTACAAGAAGCGAGATTTGTCTCGTCGTTGTCAGTCCAAGGGCAGTGGTGCTTCTTCTTAATCTCCAAGAGATTCAGACGCCTCTTTACAGCATAACCCTGTTGCTTCTGCCGAGATTATTCTGCTATTGTGTCGCTTGACTGCCTTTACATTGATGGGGTTTGCTAGTTCTGTTTTGCGATCTTCTACTAAGAGACCACCGCTACAGGTACATCACCATGGATTCTTCACTCAAGTGCTTTTTTCATATGACATCTGATTCTACCTATCTTACTTCAATTAGTCTATTGACCACTACTTTAACTATTCAGACGGTAGACAATACCTCTTTATGTCACAAGAAGAGGCACTCTTTTGTCTTCTCCCTTTCATGTTCCTACAGTTTCTTGTGTTCCCAAGCTAACAACAGTCACCTTTGTGTTTTGTGCTATTTGTGGAACTATCTCCTATCGTCTTTTCACTTTAATTCTTTGGAACATCATGCTTACTCTGATGCTACCTAGACTAAGGGATCCTTGTGATTGCCTGTCGGTCTCATTCTGCCTATTGTGTTTTTCTTGGTGATTCTCTCAATGCTTGAAAGGCTAAGAAGCAGAGGGCAGTTTATCGTTTGAGTGTAGAGGTTGAGTTGCGTGTTATGGCCCTTTTGATGGCAGAGGTTACTTGGTTGCGTTGGTTATTTGAGAATTTTGGTGTTTATGTTACAACGCCGATTTCTCTTTTGTCAAAATTGGTATTGCCCGTGATCCAGTGAAGTATGAGCTTACCAAGCATATTGGTGTCGATGTTTCCTGTGTGAGGTCACAGGTGCAAGAGAATGTTGTGACTCTTTAGCATGTATCTTCAGATATTCAGCTTACAGATTTCTTGATGAACACACAAACACGACAACATCATAATTTTTGTCTCTCCAAAGTCAGTGTTGTTGACCCACCATGAGTTTGAATGAGGGTGTTAGATGTGTGTATGGATTGTAAATATGGGTCTAGGCTCATCTCCTCGTTGTATTATGGTTTCTCTTGTACTTTGTATATATACTTGTTGTATTAGGGTTTGTCTTGTACTCTGTATATATACTGGCCTTTTGGCCCCAAATGAATACATGTGCTATTTGTGACAGGTATGAGCATGAATCTTTAATGATGGTTAACTTAAAAGTCAAACAGACATAAACTGATCTATTGCATATTTTTTCTTTTGATGCTGTTGGTTTCTGATGGTGCAGTAAACATAACAACGTAACAGTTTTACTTGCAGCATAGAGAAAATGTCAAGCAGAAAATATTTCTCTTTTTTATAATGTCATATCCTGCTCCTCTTCTTTTTCAAATGCCGTCTTGTTACTATCCCAGACTCCTGTAGAAAATGTCATGACCTCAAAAGTTATATTTGTTAGTGTTACTTGCTTATTAATCTGCTGCAGGACTTTCATCTTATTTGTGACATAGGTTCAATATCCTGGGTTGGAGCAGCGTATGAAGCTAGACATATTGACTATGTCTATCCTGTCAAAATTTGTGTCTTGGGTATGTTACGTATATTAACTTTTGTTTTTCCATTGATTCTGCAAATAATATTTTCCTACTTGTTGCCTGTAGCTTTTTTGGTATGTCAATTTACTCACTTTTGTCCATACGCTTGTCTTGATTCTTGAAGAATAGCAAATAATTGTCGTATTTCAATTAGAATTGAACTGTCAGCTTTCTTAACAAATTTTTTTTTTGTTAGCAACCCCAGACGAGGCTATTCGTTTGGTCGGCATCTATACTTTGCCACCAAAATTGAGGTGAAGTGTGGCATGTCACGCATTTTGTGGCACACAAATTGTCTGCCACAACTTTAGCATGCTTTGGGACAGAGCATATGAAAATGGACCAGATGACTAAGGGCCTCTTTGATAGCTTGTTTAGTTCTAGTTTTTGTTGGGATTGCAACTTTTGTTATTTTTATATACACCATTCACTTTATTTTCTGAAAATATTTTTTTTAGAACTTTGTAGAGTTTTTCTCAAAGATCTCAAAAATATTTTTTAAATAATTTATTTAGCCTTTTCATACCACTTTCAAAGGTGATCAAATTTTCCCAACAAAAATTAAACCAAAACTAAACAAACTATCAAAGAGGGCCTAAGTGTAGCACACCAAGATTGTGGCTGCAAACCAAATTCAAGTTTGATTTGGTCAAACTTACCTGAAATTTAGTATGGCAATGTTTGGTTCCCAACCAAAGACCCCAGGTAGGTTGATGCTGAGTAGCTTGATGCTAGTGCTTGATTAAATGTTTTGAATATTAGTAGCCCCAAAAGTTGGATAATTGAGAGCCATTGATTTAAAAGCTTGAAATGTGCCACATGTTTTAAGTTCTGTACTTATAAGTGTTTTGTGTCATCATTAATGAAAAAGTGACTAGTATAGTCTTCAATTCTAAGCAAGGCATTAATTTACTTTATAGCTTGATGCTAGTACTTTATTATGTTGTTGACATTATTTCAGCCTTTTATGGTAGTTACCAGAATTGGATAGTTTTGAAAAGAAAACAGTGTGATGGGTATTTTTAAATTTTTAGCACCATTATTGTGTCCTCCACTGTGGTAAACTTTTTCTGTCTTCTGTTGTATTAGAGCTTACTGAATCGGTGTCTTTATCCTAAGAAAAAAGTTTTGTTAGTATCTTCTGTTCATAGAATACAAAAATTGAAGCTTTTTTATTTGCAGTTTTTCCCCGATTATAGGTTTGAGAAGATATTAATTGAATTTGAGAGAACCATGTCAATGGAACTAGGTGTGCATGAAAATTTCCTTTATTCTAACTTTATTGTTATTTTTATATTTTATATTTATATGTTTAAATCATTTCTCTGATATTCTTTGGAGGCATTGCTGTAGAACCATGTATTTTTTGAGCTATAATGCCGCATTTGGCAATGCTAGTTCCTGCTGTCTATCTTTCAGATTCACCTTCTTTTCAGATAACTATTATCAAACAATAACAATCTTGTGTATATAAAGGTCAGTGAGTTTATGCATGTTTAAAGGAAAAAAAAGGTCACTCCATATCACATGATTTACGTCAGTTATACACATAAGTTTTCCTATCGATTTCTTTACCGAATGCAAGATCAGTTAAAACATAAAACATCATAGCATACCCAATAGTCCCCCTATCCCACCCCCTAAAACACTATTCATACACCTCCCCCTAAAACACTATTCATGTGTGTATGAATAGTGTTTTAGAGGGTGGGATAGAGAGGTTGGGGATGCTCTCATAATATATTCTCTTTCACTTCCTTATATTGTTGCACACATCTAGCTTTGGTTTTCCATGGGAATTTGAACCATTGAGAATGTTTCAAACTTTTAATTGTACTGAGGATTCATCTAATATATTAATTATATTTTACAGAATTACTGTGTTGTTGCTTGCAGATTTTACCAAAGAGGCCAAGAATTCTGAGAGAATAGCTAACTGCTTCAAGAAAAATAATGTTATCAAAGTTCCTCATGTATTTTGGGTATGAAGTGTATTTATCATTTCTTCTTATAATTGCATCCCATCAACTTGTGTGTTTGTTTGGTTTAAAGCTATAGTTGTGCCACACCAACAACTCTTAGGCAAGTGGCTCACCTATTGTACACACAAACAGTGCCAATGTTTGACTACTATGTTAACGGAAAAAAAGTGGAATTTTAGAATTTCTCCACAAAATTTTTCGGGCAAAGTGTGGCCTCAAACCAAACATACTACAAATTTATGTTGACTTTTTTTTTTATAGTCAAGAATCTATAGACACTAATTCAGCGTCATAACCAACAATGCTGAATGTTATTTTCATGCCAATCTTATATGTTTGACATATCACATAACCAATGATGCTGAATGTTATTTTCGTGCCAATCATGTTTGACCCCAGCACTAATATTAGAAAATGAACTGGGCTGCTGAGCTCTTTTGACTTGCCATTGTTGCACAAAATTCTTCCATCTTTAAGCCTAGGTGGTATCCCAATTCCATGTGAGTGTGCCTCAAATGTTCTTTACAGCTTATTTACTTATTATCTATTTATCTCCTGAACTTCGAGAACTTCCCGAGATGGTCTCGAGAGTCGGGTCCAACTCGTTTGACTTGTTTCTTAGAGCTTGGAGACATACCTTCGAGATAAAAAAGGAAAAACACCAAAACAAACAAAGTGTTTTTATTTTGAAAATGAAGATAATTAAATAAGATGGCAGATAAGTAGATAGTTGTAAAGTATACCGTATTTTGGAAAAACTACTTGTTACTCATAACATCAGCGAATATGTCTACATCAAGCTTACCTGCAAGTCAATGCTATATCAGAGCCTTTTTTATTACTAGAATCCTACCCTTTTTGTGAGATATAATAAAATGAACTGCTATGCTGCAAAGCAACTATCTCTCACTATTTAATAAGTGATTTGCCCATATTAAGAAAAGTATGTATCAATATTTCATATATGATGAATATGCAATTGAATACAAGGAACAAAGGAGTAACTTCATGTTGACTGTCTCAAAACCAACAAATCATTATTTCTTTGGCTTTGTTACACTGCATTACTTATAATTTCATGTTGGCGGAAGTAAGATTTTACTTGAAAAATGGCAATCCTTCAACTCATGTTGTTATTTTATGGGCCTCCCTTCTGTTGTTCATATTTTAATCTGCTGGTGGATAAGATTTAAGGATATATATTTGTGTATCAGTGTGTGTATAATTATTCCAGGAACTGACGACCAAGGAGGTTCTGACAATGGAATTTTGTTATGGCCACAAGGTACATGATTACTCCTTCGGTAAATTTTGTTGACTGTTTGTAGGTTCATTCACCAACCAATTGGATCTCATAATCCTCATTAATTAGCGATACTATTTAAGTACCTATCCTACAAATAAAGAAAAACATATTACATATTCTAAAATCATATTGTGTATTTTTCATTCCAGCCATTCTACAGATTAAAGAACAGTCTCCATCTATCCCTCACAGGAGAAGTCAAATTTGCATATACTAGCATGTCGAACCGTCACTGCCATGCTCGGCCTGACCCAGTCGAGCTTCATCTACCTTTGCTATTCACAAATGAGTATGCTATGCAATCAGAGGACTAGCGCGAAGATAATAAAAAATAACTGTTGCATAGATAAACTTGCCTTAGGCATGGGTTTATCATGCAAGATAGAAATGCTAAAGTGCATGGGAAGCATCATATTGTCATATCTCATATGTCAAGCCTTCATACACTTGTGCGATTGTTCGGAATTTTCTTCAGTAATATTCACCTGTGGTAACCATTTATCATGGAAACCAGCTAAGCTAATGTTATGGGCTAGCACACGTCATGAACAGTACCTCGGGCACTGTAGCACCTTGTACAGAACCGTGGCACTGTAGCACGGAATTAGTTCGGAGTTTAGTTAAGATTGGATCGAGTTGTTGAATTAGATAAGATCGGTATGTTTAGGAGATAAGATTAGTTAAGATTTATTTCTTAGATCCCAAGTCTCTTGTCCTTATAAAAGCGATGTATCATGTATCTTTCTATAGATCCAAGCAATGAGTAAACCAAGTTCTTAGTAAGGCGTCGACAATAGCTCGTCTTGCTCGCGTCAAGGGCCATCTCTTCTTGTTGCGTGCTGAAATCAAGCTTGTAACAGCTAATATGATCGGAAGGACCAAGGCAATACAATGTCTGGCTGATATTACAAATCTGTTGTAATGTTCTTTCAGATGAGGTCACAAAGATATCCCTTGATAAAAATTAGAGATATGAAAGGAAAAGAAGGAAATTCAGCCCAAAGAAAAAATAGAAAATAAATGAGAACATTTTATCTAGACTCTAGTTGACTTTACAATTGAATTATTGAATATGGTTATATTAATAATGCAGGAATACATTGACAAATCCCTTTTTGTTACTTTGGTGACAGATTGATGATCTGGACTTCCTAATGAAAGCAGATATCAGTCCTACAAAGGTTTTTTTTTTAAGTTACATAGCTAGCATGAATATATTTGTGCTGCATGATTTCAAGGAAGTTTTTGTGTGTATGCATGCTACTGATTTGACAAAAACTAGTAGTACTTGCAGACACAAACACAAAATAGTGTCATAGACAAAACAAAAAAAAGTGCACCTGAACAACCAAAACAAAATGATGTAACATGTGTAGATAAGGTTTAGTTGATTTAGATGGTGTTTGAGTAAGGCTTGTAAAATTCATTGGTATATTACCTTCAGCCAAGTGTGTGTAACATTTGTATGGTTAATGTAAACTCCTTGTGGTTATAACTTGTAGGTGTTGTAGATTCTCAATTTGGAGTTTTGCTTAAGAATGGCTTACCCACAGATTAATTGTGTGGCTAATTCAAAAATGCCTTATGTATATTTCATCCCTTGGTTCATGTTCCAATTGAAAATTGAGCGTACAATCGTGTTCTTGTAACTATATGACAGTCGTATATTTCACCCCTTGGTTCATGTTCCAATTGAAAATTGAGCGTACAATCGTGTTCTTGTAACTATATGACAGTTGAATGAAGGTTTTTTCCTGTTAGATATATGGGCCTGTTGTGGAATTTCCTGTTTTGGCCCTTGTACATGTATATAAACTTTCGTATTGGCCCCTTGATAGAAGGTGCTATTCTTAAAATTTTCCAACTGTAGAAGCCCATTTCTTTTACCACATGTGTTTTGGCTTTTTTTCAGCCACTTCTTAATTTCGTCAATGTCTGGTTAGAGGGATGCTTTTGCCATTTCCAGCCAGCCAAAGACCATTGACCACCTTTAGTATGTTGAACGTACTACGTCATACTTGTGTAGGGTGGTGGTGGTGGTGGGGGGTGGGGGGAGTGTGATTAGCGAGACACTTCATTGTGGTCTGAGTGTGATAAGCAAGACAGGTCATTGTGGTCTTTTCAGTTTCCATGCTGACCTGACAAAAGAGATGGATGGAATGGCAAAGACGAGAAGTGCACTACCACCTACCGGCAAAAAAACAAGTGCCATGATTGAGTGAAAGTAAGAAATGTACTCCAACTAGTGGCAACGATGAAGTTTCCCATTAATGAATCACGAAATAAAGGTTACATTTTGTAAAGGGAATGACAGTATTTGAAGCATAGTCACAAAGTTCCCGGATCGATGGGGTCGAGGAACAGGGTCGAGGGACGTGGTACGCTACTTGTGACAGATTTTTATAAGGCGGGGACGAAAATGACCTGCGTTCCCGGGTCGTGGACGATGTTCCCGGGTCGAGGGTCGCTACCATCGACCCCGTTTCTTGTGACTATGATTTGAAGTTATGAACAACGCCTACGGTGTTTGTCATATATTTTGCGTCCCCTTTAGTATTCATCCTTTTCCCTCATTGCACTTGATATAGGCCTTGTTTGTTTCAGATTAACGTAGAGTTGTGTTTTACTGTAGCAAATTTATGACCCTCTCAAAATACATTTTAACGAGTTCAAAAAATTATGAAAAAAATATTTTACAAACTTTAAGAAGTACTATTTAAAACCCCACAAGAATGATTACAAAACATTACATCATTTGGCTTATACAAAAATAACAAATTTTCATTTAATTTAATTTAATTTAATTTAATCTGAAACAAACAAAGCCATAATCTTTTTTCACTGACTTTGTTTCGTGTTTCTTTTTTGCTTCTAGGTAGCTAAAGCATTAATTGAGCTATTTGGTGAAATGGTATTTGTGCATGGTTTTGTTCATGGTGATCCTCATCCTGGAAATATATTAGTTTCTCCTCAAGGCCAAGGGAGATTTTCAATAGGTGCTCTTTTTTTGCTTATAAACATGATATTTTTCTGTTTTCATTGTATTTTGAAGGATCGAGTTTAACAATGGACATCTTGCAAACGGTATGCTAAGAAGCACACAAACATTGAAGACACTAATTACTTCATGTTGTGGAATTTAGGTTTAAACTCCTATGCTATTTGACAGAATGAGCTTGAACTTCAGTAAAAAAATGGTGTGTATTTTTGCAGTGCTATTGGATCATGGAATTTATAGAGAATTGGATGAAAAGTTTAGAGTGGACTATTGTCAGCTGTGGAAAGCATTGATATTGTTAGATGCACACAAAATTCTGCAGTTAGGTGAACAGTTTGGTGTTGGCAAATATGCAAAGTACTTCCCTTTAATATTCACCGGGAGGACTATAGACAGGTCAACCTTTTTCTTTTTACTCATATATTCTGATGTTATTGGGTCTCCCTTATCATTGAGCAATGAACATTAGGGAACTCCTCCACCATGCTTATAGTAACCCTCTTCTCAAGAAAGTCAGTTGTGCACAACATGATGTGGGGATACAAAATGTTCAAAACATAACCAACAGAAAAGAGAACAAAAAAATAGGATATCGAGAAAAACTGTTAGCTTCATATTAATCAGCTGCATGGTCTGTTCTGCACAATAAGTTCTCTTATAGGTATACAGTTGAAAGGATTGAACTACAGTCATAAGAACTCTGTTAGTGGTTTTTGTACCACAATGGCTTGTAGAATTGTGGATGTGCGAGGCTGTGAGCCACCTATGACCATGGGAGGTGGGAACAGCCAGGGTTAAGTACCTCCAATGTCTCATGGTGGGACTGGATTGTAGGTGTAGATTAAAGACTAAAGATGAGATCTCCTATGGATTCGATTATGGATCATTGAATCCCTTTACGTAATCATATTCAAGAGAGCTCATTTTTTAAATTTCATATTCTATGCTTTATTGAGTTGCTTACTCTCTCTCATTAAAATGTTTGTATAATTCACGTGTATGACTCATGATGCTTATCAGCAAATCAGTTCTTGGAACACAAATGTCTGGTGAAGAGAAAAGGCAATTAAAGCTGGACTTGAACTCTCTCGGAATGGATGATATTTCTTCATTCACGGAATCCTTGCCACCTGACTTCCTCATCATACTCCGAACAGAGTAAGAGATTTTTTGTCGAGCTCATAAAGCATATTTTTTTTTTCACATGTATTCCTGTTGATGCTTTATTTGTGATCTCAATTTCAGTGGACTATTAAGGTCAATTTTAGGAAATCTAGGGGCACCACGGCATGTTCGACTTCTTGCATATGCAAAATGTGCTATATATGGCCTTGAAGAACAATCCAAATTGCATACCAGTAAGTTTCAGTTATGTTTGTACTTTTTTTAATCAAAAGTAATGCAACTCTATTGTGGTTATCCTACTTACAGTCTAATGCTAATATGATATTCTGGTTGCTCTAATATCTTGAGCCGTCCTGTTGCATTTAGGTGCAATCAACCACATATTCTTGCGAGTCAAAACAAAAATGAGCTATCTTCATTTAAGGATAATTCTTGGTAATTTGTAACACCACCATCGCACATTACGTTCCCATGATGTTTCTGGATTGTGTACATCGCGCTAATCTGCTAACTGACCTGAAAATTACTTCTCTTCTTCAGAATTTGCTGGATTGTTAGCACACGTAAATGATCTTAGGCATAAGGTGGTGAACAAACTCAGACGGATGATACAGGAGATTGGTCGAGATTTTTCTCTCTTGTGGTGATACAGACCTCTTACGTGATGTCCAGGAGTTGGTCGAGGAGACTTGGAGTAGAGCAGTAGACCCCTAGCTATATTCATCAAATTATTTAACGTTGGCTCCAGATGTTGCCAAAATTGCTATCACATCTAAAGTCTCGTGGGAATACGAATATTTATAATGTTGTGCTAGTCTGCTACTATTCCGGAGGTATTTATTTATCGGAAAATTTGGCTATAGACACTGTAATTTGCATGGATTGCTATAGCCCACACACGAGTGCCTTGGTAAATTATTTCTTACAACGCCAAATTCTTCTATTTCTATGTTTCCATGTGGTATAGCTGGAAAATTTTCCAGTATGTAGACGTGAGTTCTTTGAACGGTACGTGAAAATGGAAGGTGTCGGCAAAAAACGATCCACAACTTGCAAATTTTCAACAATTGTTATCGGGAGGTCACCGTTTTCCCCATCACAATTCATTACTCGAATAGACATTTAGGATGCGGCAAAGTCTAATTACAAAGGCTTGCATACGAGGAATTTTGTGCATTATCGACTACCACATCACCCATATGCTCATTATATGTACCATTATCTGTATAATCCTAGGTACAAAATTTTGGTTCCTCTAAGCGATGATACAAGATTTAGGCAGCGGTCTGCACCATCGTGCTTCCTACATTGATTGAAATCAGTTCCTCGCCTGCAAGTATTATGTTCTAAGGTGAGAAAGAATTAGAACCATCAGTTGCTAGACACAGCTTAAAATGTTCTAAGATTTCCAAGCCTTTGACATTTTCTTCCCCAGATATCGAGCAGCGACCCCACCACCAGAGGCAAGCAGGCCAGACACTGCTTGACGCGCGCTTGAGACCATTACCCTGTGCCTCAAGACCTTGCGGATGCAAGTTGCTGCCATATCTTTCGAAGAAACTACGGTATGGGTTGGCAATTCTAGAAAGAAAATCCTTCATTACAATGTATTACAGAATCAACAGGACTAGCAGGAAAACAAGTATCATTGCTACCTTTTCCATTTGATGTAAATCTTCCTAGCATTTTCCTTTGGATTGTCCATGGAAGAGAAGAAAACAGTTCATTTGTTGCAGGCACACTGCAATCCTGCAAATGTATAGCTTTAATAGTTACATTATACGAGGAGATATAAGCATATCTCCAAGCGCCAAGCAGAAACATATTTACAAGAAGGGAGATCAATTATCATGGTTCATAAAAATTCCAGAACTCTAGTTGACGACTCCAGCATTCTTAGTAAGGATCTGCTAAGATCTGGACACGCTGACATGGCTTAGGAAAGGTCATGCAAAAAGGTACTGAGAAAAATGTAAGGATCTGGATTCCAAGCATGTCATGATCACCACCAGATACATGTCAAATCATGTATTAGGATAACATCGTACGCAAATAGCAATGCTAACTGCATGATCTTACTTTTCAAAAAGGACTGTCAAACATCATATTGTGTGATCAAGGAAGCATTGTGCAAGTAAATAAAAGAAAATAAAGACCTGTCGGAAAGCCTTCTGTTGTCCGTGACATGATGCCTTCAGTAACCCTTCTGAAATATACTCTTGTAAAAAGGGTCTGTACATTGATTGAAATGATTTGAAACTACCCTCCACAATCTTCTTTACCTGATTTATAGAAGAGTCTAACTGAGCACTGAATCATGAAAGGTAAACTAGAAGCTCCATTAAAATATGGTCATAGACAAAGGAAGCATTAAGAGTTATTACCCTCAAACAATTATTTAAACTGATTTACCAACCCAAAGATCAAGTTCAATAAAAGCCATACACTAGATTTATCTCCTGAAAGACATACATTCCCAGGAAATCCAGCAACCAGCAGTAATCTGCCCAATATAACCAAATTTTGTACATTCTTCTGATAAGCAAATATGTGGATGAATATGCAGGACTAGTTTTATGGCACAATAAAGGCACCATGTATGCCATGTTGATAGGTAATGGAGTGATGTCAAATTGAATAAAAATATGGTACATGCACATATCGAAGTGTAATGTTTTTTTACCTTATCTTTGTCTTCTGCAAATAGCATTCTTATATCACCCATATATGATAGGCTGCAAATTTGTGAGTAAAGGTCATACTGCACAAAAGGGATAAGATCAAAATAAATATAAAATCAACCAAATAATATCATCGGGGTAAACATCAAAGCTGCTCCTACACCTCAGTGAGCTCTTCTGGCAAAAGAAGCAGCGCAGCTGAAGTTGCCATTTTCAGATTGACTGTGTTAACCTTCCTTATATCCCAGTGATCAATAAGAACATGAACCTACAGATGCACAACGAGCATAATTAACTCATACGACACTAACTTTGCACTACAGAAACATGCATTCAAAGGCAGTGAAGTTGCATGAAGAATAAACTCTTGTCAATGATGTCATAATCCAGGCCAGGCAAAACTATGACACAATTGTATATGCACTCAAATCACCAATGGCAAAACAAGATTACCGTTAACCAAGCATATCGCTCCCACAACAATCAAGAACAGGGCATACATACAGGTTTTTGCAGCCGGCCGCTGAGGTAGAACCGGTCCCAGGTCAATACATCCATCGCCAGGTCCCTCATTGCCACCACCCCATACTTTATCCTCTGCATTAATGAAGCTACAATCTGTCACTCTCAGCTCAGGACCTGTTTGATCCACGGTTGAGCCGAAAATTAAGGCCTTCAAAAAGAGGTATGAAAAGGTTGAAAAATATGAAAATATATTTTTAAGATCTTCGGCAAAAACATACGTAGCCTCAAAAATTATTACCAAATATACATCGAGTGGTCTGTAAAAAATAATACATTTTGACTCAACCGAACAGAATCAAACCAAACCGCGAATCAAAGAGAGTCTCAGTGAACAGAAAAATACACATTAGTAAGACCAGATTGCAACCAAACACAAGATACAGCCATCGCAAGCTACCTTGTCCTTCCACTCGACAAACGGATTGAAGTACACCCCGACGCCGACGCGATCAGCCAGCCCAGTAATCTGAGTCGCCGCAACCAATCAGTCTCACAATTAGCCAACCAGATAACCAAGAAAGGGTGGAATTTGCAGGGAATGGCGAACGCACAGCGCCGGCGCCGAGGCGGGCCATCCATCCGGAGTAGTGACCGGGGTTCCTCTCCAAGTTCTGCGCCAACCAAGAAACCATCCAAGGTCGCATCAACCCAAGACAGCAACAGTTCGATGGGCTAAGCTAGAACCTAGAAGAAGAGAGGCCCTTCACATTCTGGAAGAGAGGGGTAAAGAAGAGGACGCCTGCCTCGGAGTGCCACTGGAGGGGGTCGGCGACGCCGAGGATGTAGTCCACCATGGAGGCGCCGTCGGGGCGCGCGTGGAGGAGGGTGGAGCCGTACGCGCAGCAGAAGTCGGCCGGCGGGAGGAGGTCGGCGAGCGGGCCGGCCAGCTCCAGCGCCCTCGCGGCCTCCGTCGTCATCTTGGCGGGGAGGAGGATCGAGGCCCAAGCTCGCCGGAGGGAGGAGCGAGGCGGCCTCGCGGCGCGGCGGAAAGGGGGCTTCTGCTGTGCACGGCGGGGCTAAATCTGAACCGTTGGTGGAAGAATGGACGCTCTTGATTGGAATTTGGATCCCTGCTGTTGATGAAATCAAACCGGCAAAAAAACGACCAGACTAGTTTTACTTTTGCCTGGTCTAAAAAATAGAAAACAACCCAGAGACCATTTACTTGGGCTTTTCCGAAAGCCAATCGCCTAATTTTTCGACTCCGTTTATCATAGATCTTAAAAGTTTATTAAAACTTCTACGGATAAGAAAAAACAAACATGGTGGCTTTTGGATGCCATTTCTATGAAGTTTAGTTTTTTTAGTAATGAGGCTCAACTTTTTAAAACAGGTGTTTGGGTTTATTACATGCAAGCTACTACGTCAATTTTCATAGCATGTCATAAAGGGAGGTACCTATATAGTGTAACTACAAAGTTGAATTTCAAAATACCATCAACGATTTTTTTCAACTATTGTTGTTCCTTTGCAAAAGGTCTATGGCCGCTAACTCTAACGACGTTATTCCCCCGACGAGTTCTTCCTTCAACCTCGTGCTTCACATCATTCTCGGTTTCCATCCACCTCAGACGGCTTTCTCCTCCCATTGCTCCTCAATAGTGTGGTTGGTCTCAGATCTAAACAGTGTGGTGGTGTCTGTCGACGGTTGGGATATCGGTCCCAAATCAACTAAAGTTCTTGAGAAAGGAAGATAGAAGATCTGTCGAGCAAGGCGAACAGCAATCAACGAGTAACAGAGAGACACGGGGTTTTTATCCTGGTTCGGGCCTCTCCGGGGAGATAACAACCCTACGTCCAGCTCTTCTTTATATGAGAAATGATTACAAGGAGGAACTCGGCGAGACGAACAAGTCTCGACGAGACTCTGGGTGTACAAGAAGCTATATGCGATGATCTCGTGCCCTCTACACGCCGTAGGGGCCTTGTTTATATAGTGTTGAGCAACCGACCTACCAAGGGACAATCGGGTCGAGCTGACCACGAGATTGTAACGAACTCGTATACATGCCAAATACATTCCGAGGTAGATAAGGCAAACTCCAATTCTTAGGGATCACGACGTCTACTCCAATCCGGGAAACCACGTCCGGGTCTTCACGTAGCCGTGAAGAACTCTTGTTCGAGTCGGACTCAAACAGAAATCCTAAGCCGTTACGCACTGTGCCGGCCAAGAAGCTATTCGGCAGGATGCATATGGGCCTGAAAGAGCTCTCTAAGGAACCAGATCCTAGGAGGTTGTTTGATTAGGCCGTCAGGGAGTGGGCCATGGCAATGGGCCGTGATTTTCTCCCTGAGAGCTAGCCCCCGAGACTCAAGTGGAATATTTCACCAGAGTGGGGTCTTCCTCTTGAGACTCCAAGTCACGAAGAGGGAAATTTTGCTGCCGAGACGTGCAACAAGCGATCGATCAGGTTATGATTCAACCAAACAAGACTTGTTCAGGACCGAAAAAACCCCGCCTAATGCCGAGCAACTCTGTTGCATCGAACAGGAAACAACATCTATCCGAGCAGAGCACCCAGCCCTCAGTGCAGATGCTGGAAAAAGTAGCCGTTGGCAGATTCTAACGGTAACTTCGCTGCGCAGTGAAAACGGACGACCGTTTTTACTTAGCCGTTGCAGTAAAAAAACTAGCCGTTTGGTGGCAAAAAACCGTTGCAGAGCTGCTCGTCTGGGGCTATAAAGAGCACCAAGCCGCCCGCGGCTCGCCACTTCCGCTCTCGCACGCCTTTCCCTCCCAAGCCCTATTCCAACCGTGCTTAGCATCAAACAGCCACCACCCACTTCAAAAGCTACTCGTCCATCCTGGGGATTGCTATGGCCAAGTTCTTAGGCACTAGCATGACCGAGGAAGACTTGAAGGCTTTAGAGTCGGAAGGACACATCGACACCGACAGCTGGAGGCTGCCCGGGGAGGAGGAAACACCGAAGCCGCTCGAGGACGAGTTCGTCAACTTCGAGAAGTTCGCCATATTTGGGTTGAGGTCTTCCGAAAGCGATTTCGTGGAGGCCCTCCTGAATATCAGCGGGTTAGAGGTTGCAAACTTCAACCCCAACTCATTCCTCCAGATGGCTGTCTTCGCACACCTGTGCGAGGGCTATCTGGGAGTCGATCCATCGGTGGGGCTGTTCCTCCACTATTACACGGTGACGAGGAGCAGCTCCGCCGCTTCCGAGCTCGGGTGCTACTACCTCAAGCTCCGGGCCACCGCCGACGACGCGCCGTACCCTCATCCACCGCTGCTTGACTCGATGGGGCCGTGGTGGATGAGGTGGTTCTACACCAGGAGGAGCGACGACAGCAAGCTCGTCTTCACCGGACAGGCGCCGGCGAAGGAAACACAGATGCCGCGGCCGGAGCCGACCGGCGAAGAGTGGTATCTTACCCGAAAGATCGCTTCTCTTGTGGGCCTCGGGCTCACGGGCAGAGAGATCATCCGAGACTTCGTGGCGAGCAGGATCTGTCCGCTGCAGAAAAGGTCCTACCCTTTCTACAAGATAGAAGGTTGGAAGGACATCATCAGGGAAAGCATGGGTAAGCTCCTCAAACGCTCAACCCTTCATTGGTGATTCATCCGAACAGGAACTAAGCTCATCTTCTGTTCGGGCAGTGAAACCGACAGACGCATGGGTAGTCGAGCAGGTCGACGCCATGCTGAAGGCTGCCAGGAAGGACACTGAGGTAACCGACGAGGTGGCCTACACTTGTCCAAGAAACGTACTCGACCGCTCACCTAAGGTAACTTGCGAAACCCCATTTGAGTTGCTAGACTTATACGATTCATGGCGTGCTAACATTCACCTCCAAACGCGCAGGACAAGCAGCTGATCCACGGAGGGATCGTCGAGGAGCTCTCTGAGTCCGATAAGGAGGGAGCGAAGAAGGGCAAGGCCAAGATGTCCGCGAAGCCCAAGGCGACTACCGAGCCGACGTGGAGCTTGCCGCGCCGCAGCGGCCGCCAACCGCCTCCGAAGCCCCTGCGGCGAAGAAGCGCACCGAGCAAGTCAAGCGCGAGCGCAGCCAGCCAAGAGGGGAACGCCCAAGCCCATCCCTCCCCACCGAGCAGAGCGACGAGGAGGTACGGAACCTGACCCTCTGGCTGAGGCGCTATACACAACCTCACCCGGACCATATGGAACGGCTGCAACAATGGCTGAGCAGAGGAGGCTCGAGAAGGAAGTCGCGTGCAAGGAGGCGCTCCTTGCGCTGTACGAAAAGAGTGCTCAGCTCAGTAAAGAGCTGAGTTCGTCGCCGCGAGCGCCCGGAGGCCAAGTCGAACAAGAAGTCGACGACCCGCCGAGCAAGAGGCGCAAGCTCCGTCACGGAGCAAAAAAGAAAGTCAAGCTCCCTATGGCAGGTACGTAATGGCGAGACTCTTCCCTTTACACTCTACCAAACCGCATAGGACCTAATGCATTTCTTTTTCATCAGCTGCCGAGGAGGAGGTCGCCACGGACAACGTGGACGCCACGATTGAACGGTCTTTGCTGCCCGAGCACCTACACGGTGTGTCGCGAGCAACG
Source organism: Raddia distichophylla (assembly GCA_005191435.1). Lineage (NCBI taxonomy): Eukaryota > Viridiplantae > Streptophyta > Magnoliopsida > Poales > Poaceae > Raddia > Raddia distichophylla. Next base: position 83,590 of record SPJY01015487.1, on the reverse strand, counting down.
AGACTGCTCGCCCTCAAGGACAAACTGGCGGCGTGGGCCGTGCTCCCGCCGGGCTCCACCAACTAGATGGACGCGCTGAAGAGCGCGATGGAGAGGCTGGAAGCCAAAGAGGCGGGGCACGAAGTCACGAAGAGCGGGGCCAAGGAATTGGCTCTACAGGCTGCCCGGGGCAGGACTGAGCAGGCGGTCCTGCCAGGCACTTCGTTGCAGGGGCAACTCGTCCCTGTGGCGACGGAAATTACCGACGAGAAGGGCGAAGGACCTGTCGCTAGGGAGCAGGGGAAGACCACAAGCAGGGCGCACAAGTCGCCCTGTCCATGGCGACATCGATGTCGCCGAGCAGAGCGACACCGATCTTACCCGAAGGCGATCGAGCAAGGGAACAAGAGGAAGGGCAGAAGCTCGGGGGCGAAAGATCTTCGCCCGACGCCACTGCCCCCAGGCGGGCGCGCCCCCACAAGGAGAAGAAGCAGCGAGGGAACAGCGCGCCGCAGCTGCTTCTAGCAGCCAAGGCTTCGTGACCCACGGACTTGGGAGGCGCCTTCGTCTGAACTTGAAGCAAAGGCTTCGAGAGGTAATCCTCAAACCAAAGCTTGTTTGTTTAAGTTTACTAGCAGCCTAATATAACAGACTTGCTCTTCTCTCAATCAGGTCTTGCGGGGCACCATGGAAGACCTCCACGAAGGTGTCGTCATCGAGCGCGACGCCATTCTCATGTAATTAGAAGCCCAGGATCCTGGTGGTCAGGACACTCACACCTAATTGGCATACCGGGGCCTGGTGCTCATGTAATAGGAAGCCCGGGGGCTTGGTCGTCAGGACACTCTAAGTGGAAGCTGGGGGCCTGGTGGTCATGACACGCGCACCTAGGTCTACGCCCGGGGCTTGGTGGTCAGGACACTCGCACCTAAGTCGAAGCTGGGGGCCTGTTGGTCATGACACTCGCACCTAAGTGAAAGCCGGGGGCTTGTTGGTCATGTAATTCGAAGCATGGGGGCCTGGTGCTCTTGACACTGGCATCTAAGTGGACGCCTAGGGCATGGCGGTCACGTAATTGGAAGCCCTAGGTATTGGTGGTCATGACACTCGCACCAAAGTGGCAGCCCGGGCCAGGTGGTCACGTAATTGGAAGCCCGGGGGGCCTGGTGGTCATGACACTCGCACGTAATTGGAAGCCTAGGGCCTGGTGGTCACGTAATTGCAAGTTCGGGGGCCTGGTAGACATGACACTCGAACCTAAGTGGATGCCCGGGGCCTAGTGGTCATGTAATTGGAAGCCCGAAGGCCTGGTGGTCATCACACTCACACCTAAGTGGAAGCCCGGGGCCTGTTGGTCGTGACACTCGCTCCTAAGTGGAAGCGCGGGTCCTAGTGCTCACGTAAATGGAAGCCCGGGAGCCTGGAGGTCAGGACACTCGCACCTAAGTGGCAGCCCAGGGCCTGGTGCTCACGTAATTGGAAGCCGGGGGCCTAGTGGTCAGGACACTCGCTCTTGAGTGGAAGCCGGGGGCCTGTTTGTCATGAAACTCACACACCTAAGTCTAAGCCGGGGACCTGTTGGTCACGTAATTCATAGAACGAGGGCCCGGTGGTCATGAAACTCGCGCCTAAGTGGATGCCAAAGGCCTGGTTGTCACGTACTTCGAAGCCTGGGGGCCTGGTGGTCATGACACTCGTACCTATGTGGAAGCCCAGGGCCTGGTGGTCACGTAATTGGAAGCCCGGGGGCTTGGTGGTCATGACACTCGCACCTAAGAGGACGCCCGGGGCCTGGTGGTCACGTAATTGGAAGCTCGGGTGCTTGGTGATCATGACACTCGTACCTATGTGGAAGCCTGGGGCCTGATGGTCACGTAATTGGAAGCCCGGGGGGCCTGGTGGTCGTGACACTCGCACCTAAGTGGACTCCCGGGGCCTGGTGGTCACATAATTGGAAGTTCGGGATGCTGGTGGTCAGGACCCTCGCACCTAGGAGGTAGCCCAGGGCCTGGTGCTCACATAATTGGAAGACCAGGGGCCGGGTGGTCATGACAATCGTACCGAAGTGGTAGCTCGGGCCTATTCGTCACTTAATTGGAAGTCCGGGGTTATGGTGCTCATCACACTCGCACCTAAGTTGAAGCCCGGGGCCTGGTGGTCATGACACTCTCACTTAAGTGGATGCCCGAGGCCTGGTGGTCACGAATCGCACCTAAGTAGATGCCCGGGGTCTACTCATCACGTAATTGGAAGCTTGGTGGCTTGGTGGTCATTACACTCACACCAAAGTGGCAGCCTGGGGATTGGTGGTCACGTAATTGGATGCCCAGGGGCCTGGTGCTCATGACACTCGCACCTAAGTGAAAACCCGGGGCTTGTTGGTCATGAGACTCGCACCTAAGTGGAAGCCGGGTGCCTGTTGGTCACATAATTCGAAGCACGGGGACCTGTTGGTCATGACACTCGACCTAAGTGGCGGCCAGGGCCTAGTGCTCATGTAATTGGAAGCCCCAGGGCCTGGTGGTCTTGACAGGGGCACCTAAGTGGCCGCCCGGCGCCTGGTGGTCACGTAATTGGAAGCCCGGAGGCCTGGTGGTCATGACACTCACACCTATGTGGAAGCTCGGGGCCTGGTGGTCACATAATTTGAAACCCGGGGGCCTGGTGGTCACATAATTTAAAACCCGGGGGCCTGGTGGTCATGTAATTTGAAGCACGGGGGCCTGATGGTCATGTAATTCGAAGCACGGGGGCCTGATGGTCATGTAATTGGAAGCCCGGGATCCGGGTGGTCAGGATACTCGCACCTAAGTGGCATACGGGGGCCTGGTGCTCACGTAATAGGAAGCCCGAGGGCTTGGTCGTCAGGACACTCGCACCTAAGTGGAATCCGGGGTCGTGTTGGTCATGACACTTGCACCAAAGTGGACGCTGGAGGCCTGGTTGTCACGTAATTGGAAGTCTGGGGGCCAGGTTGTCATGACACTCGCACCTAAGTGGCGGCCCGTGGCCTGGTGGCCAGGTAATTGGAAGCCCGGGGGCCTGGTGGTCGTGACACTCGCACCTAAATGGTTGCCCGGGGACTGGTGGGCACGTAATTGGACGCCCGAGGGCCTGGTGATCATCACACTCGCATTTAAGTAGAAGCCCAAGGCCTGGTTGTCACGTAATTGGAAGCCCGAGGGCCTGGTGGTCATGACATTTGCACCTAAGTGGAAGCCCGGGGCCTGTTGGTCATGATACATGCACCTAAGTGGAAACCGGGAGCCTGTTGGTCACGTAATTCGAAGCACGGGGCCCTGGTGATCATGACACTCGCACCTAAGTTACGGCCAGAGCCTGGTGGTCACGTAATTGAAAGCCCCGGGGCATGGTGGTCACGTAATTGGAAGACCGGGGACTGGTGGTCATGACACTCGCACCTAAGTGAGAGCCCGGGGCCTGGTGGTCATGTAAGTGGACGCCCGGGGGCCTGGTGGTCATGACACTCGCGCCTAAGTGGATGCCCGGGAACTGGTGGTCACGTAATTGGAAGCCCGGGGGCTTGTTCGTCATGACACTCGCACCTATGTGGCAGCCCGGGGCCTGATGGTCACGTAAATGGAGGCCTGGTGACCTGGTGGTCATGTCACTCGCACCTAAGTGGAAGCCCGCGGCCTGGTGGTCATGTAATTGATATCCCGAGAGTGTGTTGGTCATGACACTTGTTACTAAGTGGTAGCCCGGGGTCTGGTGGTCACCTAATTGGAAGCCTGGGGGCGTGGTGGTCATCACACTGGCTCTTCAGTGGAAGCCCGGGGCCTGGTGGTCATGTAATTGGAAGCCCGGAGGCCGGCTGGTCATGACACTCACACCTAAGTGGAAGCTCATGGCCTGGTGGTCACGTAATTGGAATCCCGGTAACCTGGTGGTCAGGACACTCGCACCTAAGTGGCCGCCCGGGGCCTGGTGCTCACGTAATAGGAAGCCCAGGGGCCTGGTCATCAGGACACTCGCCCCTAAGTGGAAGCCTCGAGCCTGTTGGTCATGACACTCGCACCAAAGTGGATGCTGGGGGGCCAGTTTGTCACGTAATTCGAAGCATGGGGGCTTGGTGGTCATGAAACTTGCACCCAGGTGGATGCCCGGGGCCTGGTGGTCACGTAATTAGAAGCCTGGGGGCCTGGTTGTGATGACACTATCATCTAAGTGGAAGCCCGGGGACTGGTGGTCACGTAATTAGAAGCCCGGGGGCCTGGTTGTCATGACACTCGCACCTAGGTGGACGCCCGAGGCCTAGTGGTCACGTAATTGGAAGTCCGGTGGCCTGGTGGTAATGACACTCGCACCGAAGTGGACGCCCGGGGCCTGGTGGTCACTTAATTGGAAGCCCGAGGGCGTGGTGGTCATGACACTTGCTCTTGAGTGGAAGCTCGGGGCCAGTTGTTCAGGACAGTTGCACCAAAGTGGAAGCCCGGCGCTGGTGCTCGCATAATTGATAGCCCGGAGCATGGAGGTCAGGACACTCGCCCCTAGGTGGTAGCCCGGGGCCTCGTGCTCACGTAGTTGAAAGCCTAGGGGCCTGGTGGTCCGGACACTCGCACCTAAGAGGAAGCCGGGTGGTGATGACACTCGCACCCAAGTGGAAGCCAGGGGCCTGTTGGTCACATAATTCGTGGCACGAGGGCCTGGTGGTCATGACACTCGCACCTAAGTGGACGTCAGAGGCCTGGTTGTCACGTAATTGGAAGTCCGGGGTCCTGGTGGTCATGATATACACACCTATGTGGCAGCCCGGGGCCTGGTCGTCACGTAATTCGAAGCCCGGGGGCCTGGTGATCATGACACTCGCACATAAGTGGCAGCTCGGTGCCTGGTGGTCATGACACTCGCTCCTAACTGGAAGCCCGGGTACTGGTGTTCACGTAATTGGAAGCCCGAGGGCCTGGTAGTCATGACACTCCCACCTCAGTGGAAGCCCGAGGACTGGTGATCACGTAATTGGAAGCTCGGGAGCCTGATGGTCATCATACTCGCACCTAAGTGGACGCACGGGGCCTGGTGGTCATGTAATTGGAAGACTGGTGGCCTGGTGGCCATGACACTCGCACCTAAATGGAAGCCGAGGGCCTATTGGTTATGTAAATGGAAGCCTGGGGGCATGGTGGTCATGACACTCACACGTAAGTGGAAGCTGGTGGCCTATTGGTCACACAAATGGAAGGCCGAGGCCTGGTGGTCATGACACTCACATCTATGTGGAAGCCCAGGGACTGGTGGTAACGTAATTGGAAGCCGGTGGGCCTGGTGGTCATGACACTCGCACCTAAGTGAAAGCTGGTGGCCTATTGGTCACATAAATGGAAGGCCGGGGCCTGGTGATCATGACACTCACAACTAAGTGGAATCCCGAGGACTGGTGGTACCGTAATTGGAAGTTTGAGAACTGGTGGTAACGTAATTGGAAGCCGATGGGCCTGGTGGTCATGACACTCACACCTATGTGTAAGCCAGGGACCTGGTGGTCATGTAATATGAAGCCGGGGGCATGGTGGTCATGACACTCACACTAAGTGGAAGCCCGAGGCCTGGTGGTCATGTAATAGGAAGACTGGGGCCCAGGTGGTCATGACACTAGCATATAAGTGGAAGCTCAAGGCCTATTCATCACGTAATTGGAAGCCTGGGGGCGTGGTGGCCTTTACACTCGCACCTTAGTGGAAGCCCAGGGCCTGGTGGCCTGGTGGTCAAGACACTCGCACCTAAGTGGGCGCCCGGGGCCCGGTGGTCATGACTCGCACCTAAGTGGATGCCTGGGGCCTATTCGTCACGTAATTGGAAACCCAGGGGCCTGGTGCTCACGTAATTGGAAGCCCATGGGCCTGGTGGTCATGACACTCGCACCTAATTGGAAGCCTGGGGCCTGTTGGTCACGTAATTTGAAGCATGGGGGCCTGGTGGTCAAGACACTCGCACCTAAGTGGATGCCCAGGGCCTAGTGGTGTCATGTAATTGGAAGCCCGGGGGCCTGTGGTCATGACACTCGCAACAAAGTGGAAGCCCGGGGACTGTTCGTCATGACACTAGCACCTGACTGGAAGCCAGGGGCCTGTTGGTCACGTAATTTAAAGCATAGGGGCCAGATGGTGATGACACTCGTACCTAAGTGGACGCCCAGGCCCTGGTGGTGTGACGTAATTAGACTCCCGGGGGCCAGGTGGTTATGACAATCGCACCTAAGTGGCAGCACGGGGCCTGGTCATCACGTAATTAGAAGCCCGGGGGCCTGGTGGTGATGACAATCGCACCTAGGTCGACGCCCGAGGCCAGGTGGTCTGGACTCTCGCCTAAGTGGAAGCCGGGGGCCTGTTGGTCACGTAATTCGAAGCATGGGGGCTGGTGGTCAAGACACTCGCACATAAGTTGAAGCCCAAGGACGTGGTGGTCACGTAATTGGAAGCCCGGGGGCCTGGTACTCATGACACTCGCAAATAACTGGACGCCCAGGGCCAGGTGGTCACGTAATTGGAAGCCCGGGGGCTTGGTGGTCATGACACTCGCACCTAAGTGGAAGCCCGGGGCCTGTTGGTCAGAAAACTCGTACCGAAGTGGAAGCGCGTGGCCTGGTGCACACGTAATTGGAAGCCCATGAGCATGGGGGTCAAGACACTTGCACCTAAGTGGAAGCCCGGGAGCATGGGGGTCAGGACACTCGCACCGAAGTGGAAGCTCGGGTCTTGGTGGTCACGTAATTGGAAGCACGGGGGCCTAGTGGTCATCACCCTCGCACCTGAGTGGACGCCTGGGGCCTGGTGGTCACATAATTGCAAGCCCGGGGAACTGGTGGTCATGACACTCGCACCTAAGTGGATGCCGAGAGCCTGTTCGTCTTGTAATTGGAAGCCTGGGGGCCGGCTGGTCATAACGCTCACACCTAAGTGAAAGTCCGGGGTTTGGTGGTCACGTGATTGGAAGCCCGGGATCCAGGACACTCGCACCTAAGAGGCAGCCCGGGGCCTGGTTCTCACGTAATTGGAAGACCGGGTGCTGGGTGGTTATGACACTCGCACCTAAGTGGTATCTCGGGGCCTATTCGTCATGTAATTGCAAGCCCGGGTTTGATGTGGTCATCACACTCGCACCTAAGTGGAAGCCCGGGGCCAAGTGGCCTGGTGGTCATGACACTTGCACCTAAGTGGAAGCCCGGGGCCTGGTGGTCACGAATCGCACCTAAGTATACGCTCGTGGACTATTCATCAATTAATTGGATGCTCGGTGGCCTGGTGGTCATTACACTCGCACCTAAGTGGCAGCCTGGGGACTGGTGGTCACCTAATTGGAAGCCCGAGGGCCTGGTGGTCGTGACACTCACACCTAAGTGGAATCCCGGGGGCCTGTTGGTCATGAAACTCACACCTAAGTGGAAGTCGGGTTGCCTGTTGGTCACGTAATTCGAAGCACGGGGGCCTGGTGGTCATGACACTCGCACCTAAGTGGATGCCCAGGGCCTGGTTGTGACGTAATTGGAAGTCCGGGGGCCTGGTGGTCATGACACTCGCACCTAAGTGGAAGCCCGGGGCCTGGTGGTGACGTAATTGGAAGCCCAGGGGCCTGGTGGTCATCACATTCGCAGCTGAGTGGACGCACGGGGCCTGGTGGTCACGTAATTGGAAGCCCGGGGGACTGCTGGTCATGACACTCGCACCTATGTTGATGCCGGGAGCTTGTTGGTCTTGTAATTGGAAGCTCGGGGACCTGCTGGTCATGACATCCAGACCTAACTGAATGTCCGGGGCATGGTGGTCACGTAATTGGATGCCGGAGATCTTGGTGGTCAAGACACTCGCACCTAAGAGGCATCCCTGGGCCTGGTGCTCACGTAATTAGAAGACTGGAGGCTGGGTGGTCATGACACTCGCACGTAAGTGGAAGCTTGGGGTCCTATTCGTCACGTCATTGGAAGCCCGAGGTCATGGAGGTCATGACACTCGCACCTAAGTGGAAGCCCGAGGCAAGGTGGCCTGGTGGTCATGACACTCGCACCTAAGTGGACGACTGGGGCCTGGTGGTCAGGACTCGCACCTAAGTAGACGCCCGGGGCCTGTTCGTCATGTAAGTGTAAGCTCGAGGGCCTGATGGTCATTACACTTGCACCTAAGTGGCAGCCCGAGGCCTGGTGGTCACGTAAATGGAAGCCCAGGGGCCTGGTGGTCATGACACTCGCACCTAAGTGGAAGCCCGGGTCCTGTTGGTCTTGAGACTCGCACCTAAGTGGAAGCCGGGGGCATGTTGGTCTCGTATTTCGAAGCACGGTGGCTTGGTTGTCATGACACTCGCACCTAGGTGAATGTCCAGGGCCTAGTTATCACGTAATTGGAAGCCCGGGGGCCTGTTGGTGATGACACTCGTAATTATGTGGAATCCCGGGGCCTGGTGGTCACCTAATTGGAAACAGGGGGGCCTGGTGATCATAACACTCACACCTATGTGGGTGTCTGGGGCCTGTTGGTCATGTAATTCGAAGCACGGGGGCTGATGGTCATGTAATTGGAAGCCCGAGATCCAGGCGGTCAGGACACTCGTACCTAAGTGGCATACCGGGGTCTGGTGCTCACGTAATAGGAAGCCCAGGGCTTGCTCGTGTGGACACTCGCATTGGTCATGACACTCGCACCAAAGTGGACGACCGAGGCCTGGTTGTCACGTAATTGGAAGTCCGGGGGACTGGTGGTCATGACACTCGCACCTATGTGGCGGTCTGTGGCCTGGTGGTCACGTAATTGGAAGCCGGGGGGCCTGGCGGTGATGACACTCGCACCTAAGTGGTAGCCCAGGGACTGGTGGTGACGTAATTGCAAGCCCTGGGGCCTGGTGATCATCGCACTCACATCTAAGTTGATACTCGGGGCGTGGTGGTCACATAATTTGAAGCCCGGGGGCCTGGTGGTCATGACACTCGCACCTAAGTGGAAGCCCGGAGCCTGTTGGTCATGATACTTGCACCTAAGTGGAAGCCGGGTGCCTGTTGGTCACGTAATTCGAAGCATGGGGGCCAGGTGGTCCTGATACTTGCACCTAAGTTATGCCCAAAGCCTGATGGTCAAGTAATTGAAAGCCCCGGGGCCTGGTGGTCACGTAATTGGAAGTTCAGTGGCCTGGTGGTCATGACACTCGCACCTAAGTGGTAGCCCGGGGCCTAGTGGTCATGTAAGTGGACGCTTGGGGGCCTAGTGGTCATGACACTAGCGCCTATGTGGATGCCCGGGAACTGGTGGTCATGTAATTGGAAGCCCGGGGGCTTGTTGGTCATGACACTAAGTGGCAGCCCGGGGCCCGATGGTCACGTAAATTGAGGCCCAGTGTCCTGGTGGTAATGTCACTCGCACCAAAGTGGAAGCCCGGGGCCTGGTAGTTACGTAATTGGAAGCTCGGGAGTGTGTTGGTCATGACACTTGCTCCTAAGTGGAAGCCCGGGGACTGGTGGTTACGTAATTGGAAGCCCGGGGGCATGGTGGTCCTAACACTGGCTCTTAAGTGGAAGCCCGGGGCCTGGTGGTCAAGTAATTGGAAGCCCGGGGGCCGGCTGGTCATGACACTCACACCTAAGTGGAAGCTCAGGGCCTGGTGGTCACGTGATTGGAAGCCCGAGATCCTGGTGGTTAGGACACTCGCTCCTAAGTAGCAGTCCGGGGCCTGGTGCTCATGTAATGGGAAGCTCAGGGGCCTGGTCGTCAGGACACTCGCACCTAAGTGGAAGCCGCGGGCCTGTTGGTCATGACACTCACACCAAGTAGAAGCTGGGGGCCAGTTTGTCACGTAATTCGAAGCACGGGGGCCAGGTGGTCATGACAGTCGCACCTAGGTGGATGCCCGGGGCCTGGTGGTCATGCAATTAGAAGCCCGGGGCCTGATTGTCATGACACTCGCCCCTAAGTGGAAGCCCGGGGACTGGTGGTCACATAATTAGAAGCCCGGCGGCCTGGTTGTCATGACATTCGCACCTAAGTGGACGCCCAGGGCCTAGTGGTCACGTAATTGGAAGTCCGGTAGCCTGGTGGTAATGACACTCGCACCTATGTGGACGCCCGGGGCCTATGGGTCACGTAATTGGAAGCCCGGGTGCGTGGTGGTCTTGACACTTGCTCCTAAGTGGAAGCTCGGGGCTAGTTGTTCATGACACTCGCACCAAAGTGGAAGCCCGGGGTTGGTGCTCACGTAATTGATAGCTCGGGAGCATGGAGGTCAGGACACTCGCACCTAGGTGGCAGCCCGGGGCCTCGTGCTCACGTAGTTGAAAGCCTGGGGGCCTGGTGGTCAGGACGCTCGCACCTAAGTGGTTGCCGTGAGGTGATGACACTTGCACCTAAGTGGAAGATAGGGGCCCGTTGGTCACGTAATTCGTAGCACGAGGGCCTATTGAAATGGAAGACCGGGGGCCTGGTGGTCATGAAACTTGCAGCTAAGTGGAAGCTGGCGGACTATTGGTCACATAAATGGAAGCCCGGGGCCTGGTGGTCAATACACTCGCAACTAATTGGATGTCCGGGGACTGGTGGTAACGTAATTGGAAGCTCGTGGGACTGGTGGTCATGACACTCGCACCTAAGTCTAAACCAGGGACCTGGTGGTCACGTAATTGGAAGCCCGGCGGCGTGGTGGTCATGACACTTGCACTAAGTGGAAGCTCGAGGCCTGCTGGTCTTGTAATCGGAAGACCGAGGCCCAGGTGGTCACGACACTCGCATATAAGTGGAAGCTCGAGGCCTATTCGTCATGTAATTGGAAGCCCGGGGGCCTCGTGGTCTTTCATTCGCACCTTAGTGGAAGGCCGGGGCCTGGTGGCCTGGTGGTCATGACACTCGCACCTAGGTGGACGCCTGGGGCCTGGTGGTCATGACCCGCACATAAGTGGACGCTCGGGGCCTATTCGTCACGTAATTGGAAGCCCAGGGGCCTGGTGGTCACGTAATTCGAAGCCCATGGGATTGGTGGTCTTGACACTCGCACCTAAGTGGAAGCCCAGAGCCTGTTGGTCACATAATTTGAAGCACGGGAGCCTGGTGGTCAAGACACTCGCACCTAAGTGGACCCCTAGGGCCTAGTGGTGTCATATAATTGAAAGCCCGGGGGCCTGTGGTCATGACACTCGCACCTAAGTGGAAGCCCGAGGACTGTTGGTCATGACACTCGCACCTGACTAGAAGCCGGGGGCCTGTTGGTCACGTATTTTGAAGCATGGGTGCCTGGTGGTGATGACACTTGTACCAAAGTGGACGCCCAGGGCCTGGTGGTGTCACGTAACTGGATGCCCGAGGCCTGGTGGTCATGACACTCGCACCTAACTGGAAGCCTGGTGGCCTGGTGGTCATGACACTCGCACCTAACTGGTAGCCCTGGGAGGCGTGATCATGACACTCGCACCTAACTAGAAGCCTGGGGGCCTGGTGATCATGACACTCGCACCTAACTGGAAGCCCAGGGGCCTGGTCGTCACGTATTTGGAAGCACGTGGGCTTGGTGGTCGTGACACTCGCACCAAAGTGGACGCCTGGGGGCCTGGTGGTCATGACACTCGCACCAAACTGGACTCCCGGGGGCCTCGTGGTCATGACACTTGCACCTAACTGGTAGCCGGGGGCCTGGTCGTCACATAATTGGAAGCTCGGGGGCCTGATGATCATCACACTAGCACCTAAGTGGAAGCCCAGGGGCCTGGTGGCCACATAATTGGAAGCCCGGGGGCCTGGTGGTCATGACACTGGCACCTAAGTGGACGCCCGGGGCCTAGTGGTCCCGTAACCAAGAGCCTAGTTGTCATGACACTCGCACCTAAGTGGATTCTGGGGGCCTGGTGGTCACGTAATTCGAAGACCGGGGCCTGCTGGTCAAGACACTCACACCTAAGTCGACGCCCAAGGCCTGGTGGTCACGTAATTGGAAGCCCGGGGGCCCGGTGGTCATGACACTCACACCCAAGTGGAAGCCCGGGGCCTGTTGGTCATGACATTCGCACCTAAGTGAATTCCCAGGGCCTAGTGCGCACGTAATTGGAAGCTCGAGAGCCTGGAGGTCAGGACACTCGACCCTAAGTGGTAGCCCAGGGCCTGGTGCTCACGTAATTGTTTGCCCGGGGTCCTGGTGGTCAGGACACTCGCACCTAAGTGGAAGCCGGGGGCCTGTTAGTCATGACACTTGCTCCTAAGTGGCAACCCGGGGCCTGGTGGTCACGTAAGTGGACGCCCGAGGGACTGGTGGTCATGACACTCGCACCTAACTAGAAGCCCGAGGACTGGTGGTCACGTAATTTGAAGCCCGAGTGAGGAGGACGTCATCCCTACCGATGCGTCCACTCTGCCACCACCAATTGTGCAAGGACCAATAATAAGGGCACGTGCGCGATAACTAAACCACCAGGAATCATGGTGTTGATCAGCGAGGATGGTACTCTGCGCCAAGACTGGTCGGGAAGCAAGTCTACCACTAGTTGGAGTCTGGATCGGTCAAGCGGAGCAGTCTGTCTTCAAACGGGCATAGCAGATGCATGTCAACCCTGTTTTAGGTGTTTAAGTACATTACAGAGAAACTCTCGATGAGACCTTTCCAACGGATCTAGTCTCAAGTCCAAATTCCTTCTGAGTTGATCATAATCGTCGAAACAATAGGCGACCAGATTCTGTTGGGCCGCCTGGCGCTGCGTCACCTTGTCTTTGGGCCTCGGCCCGTGTATCACGCGCAAGGGGGTGTGCCCCCAAACCCTAGCATCGCCCTTCTGCCTAAACCTCGTAGCCATCATTGTTAGACTTGGGTTTTGCTTAGATAATTCGGTTTGTGGAACCTCAACTTCGTGATCTTAATATCTATCTGCAATTTTGAGATTGCTTCTTCTTCTTTCTTGCTTGTGTTCTCGATTCACTTGCAGGAACTAGCCTTCGTGGTGAGGTCGACCGTGCCCTTGCATGGTTGATAGCAAACGGAGACGGTGGTGTAGCGATTGCAGGCCCAGATCGGTGTTGTTCAAGGTCGGATCGTTAACATTGAGTTCTCCACCAATCGTGTTTATCCATACCTGTCGGAAGATCGGGACCCCCGGTAAGTTACCGGACGGCGTCCGACGAAGCACAAAAATGGCACATTCCTTCTGTCGGACGGCGTCCGACGGCGACCGGACGGCGTCCGATCAGTCGATCCAGATTTCACGATTTAATCTGAGCCGTCCGTTTCTAGGGTTTCGCCTTGGGCATATAAATAGGGGCTAGGAGCACGGGAAACACTTGAGAGAGCCTACCCTAGCAGCCACCTTTTGCCCTAGCCATCTAGAGAGCTCCTCCCATGGTTCCCACCTCCATCTAGGGTTCCATGTGCTTGTGAGATTGAGGGAAAAGGAGTGAGGAAGAAGAAGAGAGCATCCCCTAGCCTCCTCCTCATCATCTTCAAGGTTTGTGCCCTCTCCATGGTTGCCTTGCCATTCTCCATGGTGGGTTGAGGGTTGAGTGTCTCCGGTCTTGTGCTCTTGGGATTCTTGCCACCGGGAGACATCGTCGTTGCCGAGCTTCATCAAGCGTACCGCAAGCAAACCCTTCTTCGTGAAGGTCACCGTGCTTCCCACGGTGCTTCCTCTCCGTTCGTCGGGGTGTGCAAAGTCCGCCGTGTGTCGGCGGCCATCTCCGTGTGTCGGAGGTGCCAAGGTGTCCGTGTGTCGGATCCAAATCCTCCATGTGTTGGGGGTACCTCATGTGTTGAGGTGAAACCCACCGTGTGTCGGTGGTCGGTGCCGTGTGTCGGCGCCGTGGGTGTGAGAACTCTCGCGTGTGAGGGAACTCGCCTCCGTGTGAAGGTTTGGAGCTCGCCTACCATGTGTTGGTAAAGAGCTATCACGAGTGGATTGAGGGCTAGGGACGAAAGAGTCCCGACTTCTCTGTGTGAGAAGTTTCCTCAACGGAGACGTAGGTGCTCATGTGTTGAGCACCGAACTTCGGTAAACAACTCGGTTTGCGTCTCCTTGTCTCTCTCATTTACTTCCGCACATTGGATTGATCGGTTGCATGTGAGTGCCATCGAGCCTCCTAGTAGTCGCTTGTGATTAATCGTGATCGCTTCCACAACTAGACTCTAGATTCACCGATAGCTTGGGTCCCTAACTTGACTAAGTAATCAAGCAAATCAAAAGAATTAAAATTGAAAAGAGCCGATTCACCCCCCCTCTCGGCCTAGGATCCTTACACGATATCCCAACCGTTGACAAATATGTTTCACAATCAAGACATACCCAATGGACAAAGTCATGACATTTATTTAGGGAACTGATAAACAACGTTATCATATGTACATGAACAAAGACATGATACAATCATCACTATGATTGATCAAGGGCATATCCCTTTCATGGCCTGTGGTTCTTCCCTCCTGGTCCTCTCTTCCCGCTGAGGGTGAAGGTGACCAGGTTAAGGAGCTTCTCCCACTCCTTAAAGATCTCAAGAAGAAGGGACTGACCGGTGTCGGGATTGTAGCAAACTACAATTTCCGCCGTGTCCAACCCCTGAAGGAACGTGTCCTCCCAGCCTCCGAGTACTTGGGGCACCAAGACTGCACTCGGGATGGAGAAGAAAAACTTCCCGAGGAAGCCCTGATCGCCCGGATCACATATCTCTTCGCTTCGGGTGTTATTATCAGCAACACCGGCTGCCCGGACCCTTTCATGCTATCGAATTCGCCTCCAACAGTAAAAAAACTTCCTTTCTCTTAACACCATTTATTAGTGTAGAGCTTGTCCTGTCTTTAACCCAGCTTTTTGCCAAGTGTAGGATCGCGCCGCCTTTTTATCCGTGCCCCCAGTGCCTGAAGCCCTTGTATCTAAGGCAGCGCCGCCTAAGCGTCCTGCAGAGGACTCGATTGACGCACCCTCGGCCAAGAGAGGTAATGGACTTGTGTTCAGGGATTCGAGCCGGGGCCCAAAGGCAAGCGCGCTTTCCGCCGCTCAGCCCCCTAGTCCTCCACCATCCCTGGCTGCAAACCCAGAGCCTACATCAGGGTCCGGTGGTCCTTCCGGCTAAAGCCCCGAGTGGTCAGGCCACTCGGAAAGGCGTGGGCATTAAAATAAAGGTGTCAAAGAGGTATGTCTTTCTGACACTCTTCTTTTCGCCGTTTTATGAGATATTGCACCTGAGTGTCTTCCCTCAACCACAGGATGCCCGACACTAGCATCCCCGTGGCTGCTCCAGCTACGGTGCCCTTTAGCAAGGAAACCAGCCAAGATGCTCCAGCCTCTGTTGCTGTTGCTGCTTCTCCATCGCCGAATTCGCGGACCAAGTCGGCCCCTGCTGAGGACCCGACCCATCATCCCACTTCCTCGCCAACTACTCCATCGTCGAGGGCTACTCCATTAGCATCCGAGCCCGAGTGCTCCATCCCAACTCCAACTCTAGGGAGCTCGGAGCCATAAATCAATGAAATCCCGCGCCCTATCGTGCCTACCTACACCCCTACCATCAGTGTCAAATGGAGGAAAGAGAAGGAGGGCTATGAAGCCAACGAAGCCGAGGAAGCGGAGGAGTGGAACATATTGCGACAGATGATGGAGTACAGCTCCAAAGCGCTTGAGGTATGTTCTTCTTTAACCCTGACTCTTGTAGAATCCGTGTATTTTGAATGCTTCCTTTTCCTCTTTCTAGAACCTGGGTAAGCGCTCGGCGCAAAAAAAACCCATTGTCTCCAGAAAGCCGTTGATCAAGTCATGTCGAGAAACGAGTTCGACAATGTGCTTTACGACCAAATTATGAAGTACTGCGGCGAGATCGAGGAACTACGCAAGGAGGTCACTGAGCTGTGGTATCGCCACCTTTCTCCAAGTCGTCACGAAGTCTTGGCCACCCTTCGTGCATTGAAAAGGGCCCTGAAAGAGGATATCTCCCATGCAAGCGCCCAGGCGGATAAATCGACTCGAGAACTGAAAGGTATGCCTTCCAATCCGAGTCTTTCCTCATCTGGTCACCCTTGTGTTGTCTTTTGACGTTTTCCAGACTGGTCCGCAGCCTACTAGGTGAAGACCAAGGCACAGTTCGAAGTGTTTTGCTAGAAAATGAAGTCAGCGGTCAAGCAGCGCGACAAGAATTTTAAGGGTGCAGTACCCATGCTCCAATTTCTTCATCCAGATGAGAAGTTGCCCACCAACGAAGATGTTGTAGTCTCTCGGCTGCTGGATGCTCCTGAGCGACTGAAGGTTCTCGTAATGGAAGCTCCGACTACATGCACCAGTCAAGCGCTGGCCATCGTGAAATCGAACTATCCCCGAGTTGATTCGGAAGCCGTCAAGTAAAGATTCGCCTGCACAAAAGAGGAGGCTTCTGCCCGGATGGACGAAGCCAAAGAAACCTCCGCTGCCTTGGTGAACAATCTGGATCTATAAGCAGATAGTAAAAAACTGTAATATAGCAAGACAGTCTTAGACTTGTAGTATAATTGTTGTTCCTTAACTACTTCCTCATATCCTTTATCCGAGTGCTTGTTTTTGTTTTTCTTTTCGTTAAACACTCTTTCCCGACTAGTCTAGCCCCCAAGCGTAGGGAGTCAGCTCATGGCTCTTTTCCCATACACGTGCCGAGTGCCTAGAATTCGCCGTTCATAGGTTAGAGCTTTACTACTTATAATTTCTTATGACTCGGATTTGGCAATCACAAATAACAGAGAACACAACTTTATTAAGAAGATAGGCTGCGGTGAAGACACACTATTAGGTGTAGCCCCTGACTACTTCTTATTTAGAAATGACTAAACAACAAGTCAAACAAGCTTTTAGTACACAAAGGGAAATTTGAGTACAATGCTTAAGAATAAAAATGACATAACTGTTCGATATTCCAGGTGTTGGGGACAACAGATCCATCTTCGCGCTTAAGCCGATAAGCCCTCGGGCGTGTCACTTCATCAATGACGTAGGGGCCTTCCCAAATTGGGAGAGTTTATGCTCGTGCTTCTTGTTCCTTCTGAGGACCAGACCTCCTTTGGAGAACGCACGGCCCCGCACATTGCGTTGATGGTAGCGGCGTAAGCCCTGTAAGTACTTAGCTAACTGGATCATTGCTGCTTCCCTTGTTTTCTTTAGACAGTCAAGGTCTTCCAATCTGCCCTTCTCTGACTGATTTTCATCATAGCTCTGGACTCGTGGAGACTTAAACTTTAGCTAAGTCGGCAGGACTGCCCCCAAGCCATACACCAAGAAAAAGGGTGTTTGCCCTATCGCTTGCCTTGGGGTTGTTCTGAGCCCCCAAATGACCGATGGCAACTCCTTAACCCAGCGCGTAGCATATGGCTTGAGCTGATCGAATATCCTTGCCTTGAGCCCTTGCAGGACCATGCCATTGGTGCGTTCCACTTGTTCGTTGCTCCGGGGGTGTGCCACTGAAGCGTAGCAAATATTAATGTCGAGTTCATCGCCCCAATCTTGAATTCGCTGCTTTTGAATTGAGCAGCATTGTCAGTGATGATTCGATTAGGCACACCAAAGTGAACAACGAATGTCTCGGAAGAAGTCGCGAGAATTGGCTGCTGTAATCTCGATGACTGGTTTGGCTTAAGTCCACTTTGTAAACTTGTCGATGGCGACAAAGAGATGAGTAAAACTACCTTGCGCCTGCTTTATGCGGCCCACCATGTCGACTCCAAACTGCAAAGGGCCAGGTGATCGGGATGGTCTGCAGATCCTGAGCTGGCATGTCAATCTGTCGTGCAAAGAATTGACAGTCTTCACACTTGCGCACAATTTTGTGCTCGTTCGTTACAGCAGTCAGCCAAAA
Source organism: Raddia distichophylla (assembly GCA_005191435.1). Taxonomy (NCBI): domain Eukaryota; kingdom Viridiplantae; phylum Streptophyta; class Magnoliopsida; order Poales; family Poaceae; genus Raddia; species Raddia distichophylla. The sequence continues at coordinate 65,843 of SPJY01015487.1, read as the reverse complement.
AAACCCTTGGCGATAAGTTTTAACAACCGAGAAACTTGCTCCCGCGTGATGTCCATAATCTCCTGAATTGATGTCATTGAGCAGATCTTTGCCTTCTTGCTATGATATGCATTGTCTTAATACCCTGGTATTGTTCTTGCGAAAGAGTTCATTCCCGACTACCTTATAACTTTTGCTTCGACGTGCTATGCACTCCGCTAGGCTTCGATCTTCTGATAGCTCGTTCTTCAAAATGTAGTCTAAGTATGGTTGAGTCCTTCCGGGATTAATGGACAGAACTTTCGCCTCTGCTTGATCTTCCTATTCACTCGACGGAGATGGCTGCTTGATGAAAGTCTTGCACAGCTCTTCAACAAACACTCCAGTTGGTACTTACGCCTGACTCGAACCCATCTGCATGAGCTCGTTTGCCGCTTCATTGTCACGGCGGAGCACATGTGTTTGTTCCAAATCGTCAAATTTATCCTCCAATTTCCTGACTTCCTGGCAATATGCAGCCATACCGTCACCGATATGATGAGGACATCACTCCTACAGATGCGTCCATTTTTCCACCACGCGTTGTGCATGGACCAATAACAAGGGCACATGCGCGACAACTAAATCACCAGGTGAGCTCATTCGTTAATACACGAGAGAATATCGATAAGAGTGAGGTACTACCTAATAATATTGTGCTTGTACTTAGAAATCACGGTGTGGATCAGCGAGGATGGTACTCTGCGCCAAGACGGGTCGGAAACCAAGTCTACCACGAGTTGGAATCTGGATCGGCCAGGGCGGAGCAGTCTTTCTTCAAGCGAACGTAGCAAATGCATATCAACTCCGTTTGGGGTGTTCAAGTACATTACGGAGAAGTTCTCGATGAGACCTTTCCAATGGATCTGTTCACAAGTACAAATTATTTCTCAGTTGAACACAATCATCGAAACAATAGGCGACCAGATTCTATTGGGCCGCCCGATGCTGCGTCACCTTGTCTTTTGCGCTTCGGCCCATGTATCCCGCGCAGTGGGGCACCCCAAACCCTAGCCACCACCCCTTTTTCCTATTAAATCCTCGTAGCCGTCATTGTTAGACTTGGGTTTTGCTTAGATATTTTATGCCATCGCAATAACGCCGATCTTCGGTTTGTGGAACCCCAACTTTGTGTGATCTTAATATCAATTCACAATTCGAGATTGCTTCTTCTTCGTTCTCGCTTGTGTTCTCGATTCGCTTGCAGGAACTAGTCTTCGTGGTGATGTTGATCGTGCGCTTGCGTGGTTGATAACGATCGGAGACGGTGGTGTAGCGATTGCAGGCCTAGATCAGTGCTGGTTAAGGTCGGATCGTCAACGTCGAGTTCTCCACTAATCGAGTTTATCCTACCTGTTGGAAAAATCGGGACCCCGTCCCCCATCATGATACAAGACCACTATTTCTGCACTTGGTTAACCACGAGCTGATAGTCCCCGCAAACCAATAATCGCCGGATCCCGAGAGATATGGCAAAACGGAGCCCATGGATGGGTGCCTCATACTCGGTGGCGTTGTTACTAACTGAAAACAGGATTTGAAGAACATATCTTAATTTCTTATCAGTCGGAGATATGAGCAGAATACCCGCCCCTGCGCCACTAAGCATGAGTGAAGCATCAAATTACATTGTCCAGTACTCAAGATTCTCATTGGCTTCTGGTATTTGAGACTCCGTCCTCTCGACGAAGAAATCAGCAAGTGTTTGAGACTTGATGGCCAATCGGGGCTTGAACTTTATTTCAAAGGCTCCAAGCTTGATGGCCCAATTCGTGATTCTCCTAGTGGCTTCTCGGTTGTGGAGTATGTCCCCAATTGGAAAAGATATAACTACCGAAATCTCGTGATCTTGAAAGTAATGCTTGAGCTTTCGTGGCGTGATGAGCACGGTGTACAAAAGTTTCTGCACATGTGGCTATCGCACCTTAGAGTCACTCAATACTTTGCTGATGAAGTAGACCGGGTGTTGCACCTTTTACGAGAAATTTTCGTCCTCCCGCTCCACGACCAACGCGCTGTTGACAACATGAGGCATGGGCGGGACCAACACCGGAGGAGTGGTGAGGAACTTCTTCAGGTCTTCAAAGGCTTCTTGTGCTTCTGCTGTCCATTGGAAATTATCTTGCTATCGGTGGAGCTTGAAAAAGGGCATGCCTCGCTCCCCGAGTCGGGAAACGAATCGGCCGAGTGCCACCATGCATCTAGTGAGCGTCTGCACGTCCTTTGTGATTAGTCGGGGGCTTCATCCTCATGATTCCATTAATTTTTTCATGGTTAGCCTCAATGTCATGATGCGACACAATGAAGCTGAGTAGTTTCCCTGATGGGACCACGAAAACGTACTTCTCAGGGTTGAGCTTCATCCGATACGCCATTAGGCTCTCGAACGTCTCAGCCAGATCAGTGATCAGGTCAACCTTGATGCGAGTCTTCACTACAACATCATCGACAGATGACCCCACGTTACGAGCTGACTGTGAAAACACCGCTGTATAGTTCGTTAATAGGTAGCAACATCGTTTTTCAACCCAAATGGCATTGTGATATAACAAAATGACCCGAAAGGTGTGATGAACGATGTCTTGCTACAATCTTCCTTTTTCAGGCTGATTTGGTGATAGCTTGAGGGGCATCCAAGAAACTTAAGAGCTCACAGCCAACAGTGGAATCCAACACATCCTTGGGACAGGGCTTGTTGAGGTCAGTATAGTCGACACACATGCATCATGTCTTGTTCTTTTTCTGCACGATGACTGGATTTGCCAACCAGTCGGGATGATACACCTCTTTGATGAAACCTACTGCTAGCAGCTTGGGGATCTCCTCTCTGATAGCTTCTTTCCGATTAGGTGCAAATCTTCGTAGTCGCTGCTTGATTGGCTTCACCTTTTCATCAACGTGCAAAGAGTGCTAAATCACATCCCTCGGAACACCAGGCATATCCGATGGTTTCCAAGCGAATATATTATGGTTTGCCCGGAGAAAAGTGATGAGCGCACCTTCCTATTTGTCATCGAGCCCTGTCCGGATCACATCCGTTTTGGTCGTGTCAGATGGGTACAATGCTATCTTCTTGATTCCCTCAGCCGATTGGATAGAGAGTTTAGCTTGTTACTTAGCGGGGACTTCCCCCGTCACCTGGAGTGAGGCAACCGCCTGCCGAATCATCATCTCGGGCGAGGCCTCTAAAGCCTATGCCAGCTCATAGCTTTCACTGTCAGAAAGAAAGGATTTCTTGACATCGCCAGGAACCGTAATCACACCATTAGGGCCTGGCATCTTTATCATGAGATATGTGTAATTTGGCACTGCGATGAATTTGGCAATACCGGGCCTTCCCAAAATAGCGTGATACGCCGTTTCGAAATCGGCCACTTCGAAGTTTAGACTTTCTGTCTGATAGTTCTCCTTCGTCCCAAACTTAACAGGCAACGAGATCTGTCCGAGTTGAATAGCGGACGTCCTAGGGATTACCTCGTGGAAGGGGGACGATCCTTGCCTTAGTTCAGAACGTGGAATCTTCATTTGGTCAAATGTTTTGATGAAAAGGACATTTATCCCGCTCCCACCATCAGCCAAGACCATCTTGAGTTTGTTTCCTCGAACAACCTGACCAAAGGATATCTCTCAGGGAAGTGTATTCGGTCTGGATGATCCGATCGATCAAAGGTGATTGGAACTTCTGACCAGTGCATATATTTTGGAGTTGCTGGCATGATCGCATTGATCTCCCGAGTGGTAAGCTTTTGCTTCCGCTTGGTCTCGTACGTGTCCGATCCTCCAAATATGTAGCTGATCTCGTGCTCCGTATCTTGGTAATCCACATCTGGCTTCTTGCCTTGGCTGCCCTTAGGCGCCGACTTCTTGGAGTTGCCAGCAAATTTCTGCAGGATGAAGCAATCTTTGGAACCATGTTTCCCACGAGGGTGGAATGGACATACTGCATCCATGACTTTATTGTAGTCATTATCGTTGGGAGGTTTGGGCCTACTACACTCCACGTTCGCGATCATGTCCTCCCCTTTGCGCTTCTTATCTCTTGGCTTGCCGGGATCGTCATTAGGCTTCTTCTACTTGGATCCACCACCCTGACCACATCTGTGGTTAAGGATTGCTTCCTCGGCGTTAGCATCCTGGTAAGCAATGATGAACATCACCTTGAGTGTCCTTGGGGGGTCCCGGGTCATATGCCTGATTAATTCCTCATGTTCACATCCTATGAAAAAGGCATCGATGATTGTTTGCTCCGAAACATCCTGAATCTTCTTCTTCTTCGTGAAGCGCTTGATGAACTCACAGAGAGTTTTGTTCTTCTTTCTATGTAGTTGACCTATTTGTCATCTATCGGCAGGTCTCTCATAGGTTTCTTGATAATTGGCTATAAACTGCTCCTGGAGATCATCCCAAGACTCGATGTAATTCTCCAGAAGCCCCGTAAGCTAAGTTTGAGCGGTTGGGGTCAGAGCGACTGGCAAGTAGTCCGCCATGACCATCTGATCACCTCCTGCTGCTATGACTGCTAGGGCGTAGACCTACATCCAGTTCTACTGATCTCTTTCTCCATGGAACTTGTCAATTTCTTTGAGGTTGAATCCGTCCAGCCAAACCACTCGACAGAGATCCGGGGTGCAGACCCAAATTCCTTCCAATGGGCGTGGCTCGTGTCGCCGTGGAGATCTATCATGCCGACCATAACGCTGGTCTTGGCGATGATATTCGCCGCGATGATCATGTCGACTGGAGGAACTTTCAGCATGGTCCTCGTCGTGCCGATCATTGCGATGGTCGCGTTCATCACGGGGCGGTCACTCACTGTCCGCATGCTCCCTTCTCCGAGCTTCTATGTCTTGGCACAGATCACGGCCTGCCGATCAGTAGGAGCCTCCTGTTGTAGGTATGAGTGCCCTGTTTCGATTGCGTGCCGACCGATTGCTTGCAATCACAGGCGTAGCTGGAGCTGGATGTGCATCATTCTGCTGAATCACCGCCATCTCGACCATGGCAGTTTCTCAGGCCAAGGTTTGAATCAGTGGACTTCCTTTAGGGAGTTGTCGGGCTATGGTCTCAATGAGTGTCTTGGAATCAACGATATTGGCCTGCAGGGTCGTGTAGACCTTCTGCTCCCGCAGCTTCATCACTTGAAACTCGTTCGGGACATCGCGGCCTCGGATTCGAAGCTGGCGTATTCATTCTTGTTCCTCCTCTCGGCGCCGTTCGGCTTCAGCCACCTCATCAGCGGCTGTCTCGTCTCTTGCATGCTGGGAGGGCATATGAGGGTCGTTGACACCGAGCACAAAGACTTCGTTGTAGTTGTAGATCTCGGTGCTATCCTCTGACTCGGAATCCGAGTGGGAAAATCTAACTTGTTCGTTTTGTCCGAGTGGTTGGCCACCATTGATGACACCTATGAACTGAGTTAGAGTAGACTGGATCTCTCCGACCTACTCTTGGAGTTGATCCCTAACTCGGTCACCTCCTAGTCCGAGCTTGAAAACGATCCGTGTGTAAATGGCAGCAGCGTTCCTAAGCCCGATAGGAAATCCGAGCTGAAGTGTAGAGACTCCCCAGATTGGATCGTGTCCAAGTCTAGGAAAGTGTTGGTGGCAAGCTCACCCCAGCTCGTGCCGGATCTAGGTGTGGAGAGGAGTTATTGGCTCATCGATTCGGAGAAGATGGCTGTAGAGTTAGCCAATTCGAGTGGAAACGAGGGTAGGGGAGCGTTGGTGCCTTCTCCAGATCGGATATCTTCTAAGTGGGAGAGGTGAAGGTTGTCGATGCCGTCCGTGACGAAGCCGAGGCTTCCAAAGCGGAAAGCTTGCCCCGGCGTAGAGACGACTCCCGACAACTTTGAAAACGCCAACAAACTTGACAATTATCTTGACGTTCCCCTACCTGGCGTGCCAACTGTCGACGGTTGTAACCTTGGGGGTACATTTCGGCAATAAAATTGATATGGGTTGCGCAAGACCTCAAGCTAGATGGTAGCACAAGACAGGGAAACTTTTTATACAGATTTAAGCGCTCAATGGTGGAGGTAATACCCTAGTCCTGTGCTCTGGGATTATATGGAAATCTTGATTACAAGGAGTTCTCGAGATCGTATGTTGTGGTATTGGATGTAGATGTTGATGAGATGTCGAACTGTGGCCTCCGACCCCCTTTATATAGTGGAGGGGTAGGGTTACATGAACGTTCCCTAGTCGGTTACATGAGATTCTATCTCTAGAGTATCTGGCACGTATACACGCCGGTATTTACAAATATGGATCTCATATCAAATCGGGATCAAACTCCATCTTTAGGACTTTCCTTGGCATCCAAGTCACGCGTAGTCCGATTGGTATCCGTCTCCTTTCATCGACTTGGGCCGGCCCCTGTTGGGTGCTTCATGGGCCTTCTAGAAGGATATCCGGGGCCCATATTGTCCACAAACATATGGTTTGTGTTGAGTACATATGAGATGAATCCTTTTAGTAGAGATGGGTAGCAGTGTTGAGTACCGTTTATACTCTCTCTTGAATTGATCTTTCCTCACAACTTTGATATGATCTATCCCCTCTAGATATCCTTTGAGGGTAGTCTAGACATTGTGGGAAAACTAAAGATGAGCGATGCGCTCATACTCTTTATGGCTCAGGTCTTCGATCAGATTATGAGCTTTTGCGTTAAGCTCAACATTTGCTTGATTTGAACCCCGTAACCTAAAGCTAGAACATCATAAGGGCTCCTCACTTTTAACCATAGATTATAGCCTTGAGCCATAATATATGACTCCATCTTAGCCTTCCAAAAGGAAAAGTAGGCTCTAAAGAAAACTAGGAGTTTGGTAGAGTACTTGTCCTCCCCCATGGCTCTCGGTCAAGAACATGAGGGAAAGGTTCATACGATCGGTGAAAATTGAGAAAAAGTACTCAAACAGGTTTTGATACCAATTGAAAGACTGTGCTGGCTACCAGAGGGAGTGAACAAGAGCATTGATTCCATCTTCACTCTAAAAACTTGGAGCACTTAACAACTTAATACACCCGAAATAGCATAGATAAATCCATACAAGGATGTCGGAATTTTAAAACTCTGGTCCTGATTGTTAGGAGCCCAAACAAGATGAAATGAAAGATAAAGCGGCTTTTAGCAAAAGTTGATGACGCCAAATAGGTAATGCATTTTTAAGAAAAATAAAAGTAAATTCCAGCAGAAACTCGTTCTCTATTCAAAAGGTTGTTGATGCCTTTCCTAGACTCCAAAACATATCAAAATTTTCTCAAGGTATACATATGAGTCGTGCAACATCTCACCAAATTTGAGCTTCAAATTCCTTTTATATAAATCAGGAAAATCAAACATTGCGGGCTATAATGAGCTCTGAGCAGAAATTTTGGGGCTCGGTATTCACCTTACTGTGTCCAAACGGTGCATACAATGGACTCCAAAGTTTATGGAATATGAATATATAAGTCACACACCTTCCCCAACTAGAACCACTCAAATAGGTTTTTTCTAAATTTTTTTCCAAAATCTAACATTTATTGTAGCGCGAAAGAAACTTTTAGGACAGATTTGATAGACTTGATCTCTAGACTATCCTAGGTTACACGAGGAGCCTCAAATCATATTTGCAACATCAAGACATCTTGTAACAGCAACAAATACAACTAGGTGAGGCAAATAAATTAGTTGCAAAAAAAACACCAAAGAAACAAGATCAAAACACAAGAACTAGACAAGAAATTGGATGAACTTCGATGATTCGTTGCTTTGATGTCAGGGGATTGCAGGACACACTATTAGGAGGGCAAAGCATTTCAAGAGTGCGCTAAACACACCCCAAATCTCAGTCGCACAAGTGAAGTGGTGATGCGATAGGGTGTTTGATCTTCCGACAGGTATGGGTAAGTCAATTTGTGGAGAACTCGACGTAGACGATCTGACTTCTAATCGGAACAGATTGGAATCCAACAATCGGTATACCACTCCTCCATTCATTACCAACCGTGCCAAGGTGCGGTTGACCTAGACAAGAAGGCCTATTCCCGCATGCGAATCGAGAATACAAGCAAGAATACAGTAGATGCAATCAGAAAATTAATGATTACCGATAAACTTCACAAGGTGGGTTTCGTAGAAGGATAGATAGTGACACTACAACGGCAGATTAATCTTAAGAAAACCCAAGTCTAACGATAACGTCTGCGAGGTTTTTATACATGAAAACGGCGAAGGCTAGGGTTTGGGGTGCAACCCTAGGGAGATACATGGGCCGAAGGCCTAAATAGAAGTGATGCAGCACCAAACAACTCCCAACAAATTTTGCACGTCTTCTTGTTTTTGTGATTCCCGTTGATTTGAAGGAATTTGGGCCTTATATTGGATCCATTGGAAAGCTCACGTCGTAGGATTGTCCGTCCATATAAAAAAGTCCAATATGAACAAGTTATGGTTTTTTGAAGTTGAACTGCTCCCGGTGGCCAAACTAGGCTCATGGACGACAATTAGCTAGGCTTTATCCTTTTTGGGCCTCGAGCAACGTGAGTTTTTAAGCTTAAGGATGTCGAGCAGATGGAGAGACGTATTTCTTGAGTACGTTTTCATCTAGTGGAGGTGGCCATGACTGAGGTCGAATTTATGGCGGTGATGGCGTACTACCAATAGGACACGTATTTGCTATCGGCTTGTATGTCCTGGCCATGGTGGTGATCGACATAGCCTTGCTTTCATAGACATTGTAGTGAGTGTTGATGCAGTAGACAACGTCGTAGAGTGTCTTCGACTTGTTGTAGATGTTGTGGTCGAAAATGAAGTAGTCGTTGAAAAGCTCGGCAACGACCATGCTGAGAAATAGGTCGATAACGACCATGCTAAGGAAGAAGTTGATGCTAAATTTGATGATGATCGTATTGATATAACACTCATCATAACCTTGATGGACATGGTCACATCATCCTCCCCTTCTTGAATGTGAATCGTTCTAGACTCATGCTTATTCTTCTACAAAAGGTTAGTTCCAACAAAAGACTAAGCACCACATATATCTTTTGTAATTAAATCATTTGAATTAAATTCATCGAGATCTATATACTCCCCTTCTTGAAAATTATCATGTTGTTTCAAAATAAGACTAGAGAAACTCGATGTGTTATAATTTGTACTATTGTAGGTAGTTGATGACATGGTAGAATTTTATAAGTAGATTTCATATTTGAACAAATATAAACTCGATTCACAGTGTAGTTTCCTTTATCATTATATTTCCCCACAACATGAAAAATGTTTCTAAAAAACCATGCAAATTATAATATACAAGAAACCTTTTTAGATCATATAAAGCATCAAATTAAATATTACATAAAATATTCAAAAAATAACAATTTTAACTCTCTTTTCACCAGTAATGTGAATAACATGTTTATTTTCAGCAACAGTGTTTAGTTCAGAAAAAAGTGGTATGCTAATTCACTAGTTGTGAAATACATATAAGTGAAGAGTTATCACACAACTCTTTTTTATCACAAGAAACAACAAGCAAATCATTATGTGATAAAGGTAAATGAATAATTGATTTTACTAATGGTTACTCTACAATATTATGATTATTGCAACGTCTTAGCATGTCGAAGTACGTTGTTCTCATCGTGAATATGTGTGGTACCTTTTCATTACCTTTGTTTTTCTTATCAGCTGATATAGGTTAATATTCAATCGTATGTTTTGTGAGCATGCATGAGGCAACATGCATCTCTTCAGTCTCCTGATTATTTGCAATATCCTGTACATTAGAACATTTACTCACCTCACGCGCATTCAATGGTGGTGATGGTGTTGTTGAATGCGTTGTACTTGTCGAGGGGGCAACAGACTGAAAAGTAGAAGATGATCCTAATTTGGTTGGTGTCAGCGTTTGTCTCAAAGTGAAAGTACTACCAAAGTTGCTCCTCGTGCTCTATTGTTGTCTCTGCAATTTGTTTTATACCAAAACGACAAGATGAAACAATCTATCGATGGTATTATATTCTTTATAATAAACAATGTCTTGTATTTCATGCCTTAACTCCGTGAAAAATTGATCCATCCCTTCCCCTTCATTGTCCACTATACCACAACACACCATGCAGAATTAAAGCTCTTCAAAATATTCATCTACTTACATGTTACCTCGTTGTAAGCATTGTAATTTTTAAGCATGACACGTTTAAAATGACATACAAATCCAGCACGCATGTATCTCTTTAACATATCCCAAGTTTCAGGTTCTATGTCCGAACTAACTAGTTTGTTCCACAAACTTGTAGCAAAATTTTTGAATTTACTGGTAATTTGCTTGACCCTGTTAATTTCTATAACTTGATGGGAATTAAATTTGTGTTGAACTATTATTCCCCAATTAAAATAAGTTTCACCATCATATGCACCAAAAAAGAAGGTATCGTTACTTTAGAATTGACATTTTTACCTCCCATATCTTGACGATTCTGATTACAACATTGAAGCAGTAGTACATCTTTCGCAATGATCTATGAATGTTCCATTATTAATAGAATGCAAAAGGAACACAAAAATATTATCCCTATCAACTAGGTTTTGAAAGGTGGAGTCACACACTCAAGCGTCTTACCACGCTCTTACAAATGTTCTTACTAAAGTAGTAGGTGCTACAACCAGTGGCTGGTTCATGATACCAAAATGGTGTGGGTGAAGCGATTACAAGGTTGAACCTGAATTGATCAAAATGAGGTGGAACTTGGATAGACAATATATAATAGCAAGGAATATGTAATTGTTGAAATCAAATTACCAAATCTGAATAAATATCTAAAGTATTTATTAAAATTGATGGCTTAAACTCGTCCTATGACCTAACTCAACCACGCAAGGACAAAGTACAAAGGATATAAAAATATACAGACACTTCAAACTTTTTCCTTACTTCTCTTTTTCTTTTTTCTTTCTTTTTTTTATGGCTTCTCCGGACGCACTTTCCTTTTCTTTATCCTTTTTATATTAAGTGTGCTGTGAAAGATATACTCCAACTCAAAATTACAAAGAACTATCCACAAATATACTTATGAAATTGTTTTTGAGTTTTTAACGGCTTCAAATGCAAAAAAAAAAAAAAAAAACTTATTGTTGCAAAGTTGTGGATCTTTTTCTCCTGATCAATTTGCATATATCGATGACCCAAGTTGGAATGAGGAAGCAAGAGATATGGCCCTGCAATACATGCTATGTACAAAATTCTGAGATTATACACATTAACTTCCAACACAATTTTTAGTAGAAAAATGATGTTCTACAACTCCGTGCATTGGAGAAAGTTGCAGAGCACGTAAGCTTTTCATTACATCCCAGAACACTAAAATTCAAATTCATATATGTGAGATATGAGAAAAATACTAAACTGAACAACTCTAGACTGTAATGGGACGTTGTGGCGGTGACGAAAATGAGATGGAATTGGACTTCGCGTCAAGATGCAAAACTCAAACTAGATTGATAACATACTCTAAACCAGCAACCCGACGATGAAAATAGACAAAAATTCAACAATATGAAGGTGAAAACGAAATTGTGAAAGACACATAGTGGCTTGAACGGTAGACGTGACAACGTACAATTTTTCATATAGGGAATTTTCTAGGCTCTAGTAATGCAATACAATGATATCTGACAGACAACTGAGCTCTGATACCACTTGATGTGAAAGGGTATCTATTCTTTAGGTATGAGTAAGTCAATTGCTAGAGGACTCGACGTAAACAATCCGACTTCTCATCTGAACAAACCTGAATCTAGTAATCGCTACACCACTACTCGGTTCGTTTCCAACCGTGTCAAGACGCGGTTAACCTAGACACAAAGGTCTATCCGTGCATGCGAATTGAGAACACAAACAAGAATACAATAGATGTAATATGAAAATTATTGATTATCGATAATGTTCACGTGCTGGGATTTCGTAAATCGATAGATAGCAAAACTGTAACGATAGGTTAATCTAAACAAAGCTCAAGTCAGATGACAGGTGACGCAGCACCGAACAACTCCCAGCACATTTTAGACAGGATTGATTTCGTGATTCTTGTTGATTTTCATAAAATTTGGTCTTAAATTGTATCCATTGAAAATCTCTCATCGTGAGTTTGTCCTTACATAACAGTCGTGATTTTGTCCTTACATAACAAGAACATCCAAAACGGACTTCGTATGATCAAGTTATGATCGTTTAAAGTTAAACTGCTCCTTACGATCGAAATAGGCTTGTGGACAACAAATTAAGCTTGATTTTTTATTAGGCCTTGAGCAATGTGAATGGTTCGGTTTAAGAATGTCGAGGAGATGGAAAGATGCCTTTTTTAGTATGTCTTTGTGTTGTGAAGACAACCACGATGAAGATCAAATTTGTCGTAGCAATGATATAAATATCAACACGACATTTTACTTGCTGCCAGCTTACGTCTTGGCCACGATGATGGCCTGGCCACAGTGGTGATCAACATAACCTCACTTCCATAGACGTAGCAAGTGTTGTTGCAGTAGGCGACATCATAGAGTATCTCCGACTTGTTATAGATATTGTGGTCAAGACATAACCTTACTTCCATAGACGTAGAACAAGTGTTGATGTAGTAGACAACAACAGAGTGTCTTCAACTTGTTATAGATATTGTGGTAAAAAATGAAGTAGTTATTGAATAGCTCGACGTCGGCCATGCCAAGGAAGAAGATGACACAATGTCCAGACTACTAAAACAGTGTTTTACATGCTCAGGACTGCTAGCAACATCCATTACATGGTACAATTTAAGGCTAAACAAAAAGCTAGATGTCGCAAGTCACTATCAAGCTTTGTTTAATTTCTGATTGCCAGCTCCGAATAAATTATCAAACAATTTTGGAGCCATTGGAGGAAGAACCATCGGCACTGGGGCCATGAAATTAGCGATTTTCTCATGAACATGGTACCTGGAAAGCATGTGATAGCAAAATTGAGTAAGAGTACAAGCCCCGTACCTTATCTTTCTGCTGAGAGAGAGAGAGAGAGAGAGAGAGAGAGAGAGAGAGAGAAGCCCCGTACCTTATCTTTCTGCTCTTTGAGGCACGTCGATCAACCAGTTTTCTCTTTTTATTCTGCTGTTTTCTTAAAGCATAGAATGCCAACTCTGCAAAAATACAACAATTATCATCCAAGGGAACGCACAAGTTGGTAAACGTTAGTATGTGTGTGAACATGTGGCCTTATGTAAAGAGATATGTTGCACCAATAGGTGCAATAGTTTTAAATTGAACAAACCGGATGCTCCTGTATCACATGACTCGAGAAACTCCTTTAGAAGTTGCTGATAAAACTCAGAATCATCAATGAGTTCAGGATCACCTTCCAGACTGTGCTCCTAAGGTTAAAGCAATGTAAAAACACGAGACCAGAAAGTACACTCCATATATTCTCTCATTACATAAGCAAAAATAATACAGATATCTTATTAACCATTAAATAAGAAAAATTAAGGAAATATACAATAATTTTGGAATTAAGGAAATATACAATAATTTTGATGTTAATGGGATAATGGTGCTACAGTGAACTACATATCATAAAATTATAATAGTTCAGAGGATAAGCAGGTATGTTTGAAATGACTCCCAAGGAAATAATATTTAAATGCTCAAACCTCCTTAGCATTCCCAGAATCTTCCACATACTGCAAATGAATGGCAACAGTTACAAATTTATCATTGACTAAGTGCTGAAACATGCCTGACTGGTAGTTGCATCTTACATACCTCCCCAAACACACCAACAGCAGATTTACTCAAGTACATCCTGTTAATCATCCTGCTTGGATCTCTCATGTAACCAGCAACTTGGTCACTTACGTTCTGCTCACACAAAATGGAGAAAAAGTAAAGGTTTTAGGTTTAACCATGCAGGATGGTAATAAATTATTAAACGTAGTTATATATGCATGCGCCAAACCTGATTAAAAGCGTGTAACTTCCCTTTCAGAGCAACAGCACCAGTTGTCACCTGTGTTTTCCTCTGCCATTTATCTATCTCATTATTCCGGAACTGAGTTATCCTGTATAAAAATAAAGCTGTCAACCCATGACTCACACTTTTCTGAGTCATATATACATATAACCAACTAATAGACCAAGCAACCTGTCTGTACGTGCAACATGAAAAGTTGAACAACTTTCCATACAAATATTAAATCTTCTAATTTCCAGCTTGTTGACCTTATGTTATTTAAAGTGACATTAATATGTTTAATTTTACTTTGTTACTTCATTCAGATCTGCTTTTCCATAATTTTGCACAGCATTGATGCCATGTGGCAAAACCAATTTCCTTTCCTGCAGAGAGGTTGTTATTGCAGTGCAAAACTAACCAGCCGAACTCTGCAATCCAATTAAAAATGATTTTGAAAAGAACAAATCAAGACAAATGTATGAACGAAGACCAACAAACAACTTACTAACTGTAAACACCTTGAGGGTATAGGAATTATAATTACTACATGACTAGAGCAGAGTTTAGCTTATCAACATAAAAGCATTAAAGAAGACCTATAATGATGTGATGAGCAATGGGTTGTGGAACAAACTGAAGAAATAACCTCACAGTCCATCATGATTGCTGGTAACAAAAAGCTTACCTTCTCTGCAATTTCTCTATTTCTGACCACTCATCATTCTCTGCATTCGAGGCCAAAGACATTTCTGTAATTAAATCATGGAACGATGAGCATACAAAGAACATTTCAGACTGTTTTTGGTAGAACCGGAAATACTATGGACTAGTAGTACCATTTGAACCCTTTGCAGCCTGATTCCTTTCCAGCAAAGCCTATTGGTAGTTTTGGGATGCAGATTGGGCACAGTAAAAAACTGGAATAACTCAGCATTTAACAGCAACAAAACAAAGCAATTAATCAAACCTCTTGCAGGTCCAGCATGCAACCAAGGGTCTGCTTTGACGAATCCAACAGATCATCATATGCTTTCTCTATCTCCTTATCATTATTGCAAAACCTTGATTTGGCGGGTTCCTGCAAGAACACAATGGCAAATATATTGGAACGCAACCTAAGTTCTTCATTTGTCAGAAGGAAAAAAATGACATGAACAAAGATGCTTGTTACAGAGATAAGAGACAGACCCTGGGCAACTTGTTTGAAGTGGAAAATGCCTTTTGCAGCAAGAATCGCATTTCGAGTGTCTTATCCCATAGCGCCTTCACGGAAAACAAATTGAGGAGGTTGAGGACGATATGAAATGTAACGATTTGAAATCTTTAACTGAATGGATATAAAAACAGAAAGGAAGATGGGCTGGCAATACCTTTTGATTTTTGACTGCATGGCCTCTCGAGGCATCGTCATCTCTGTGCTGTTTCAAGGTCTTCAATATGTTTCTACATGTGAAAACAAATAATGTATAATATCAACATATACGCGAGTGCATTTTTACAGGAGCAGATTTCCATGGTAAGGGAAGGGTGTAACTACTGGTGATTGGCCTGGAGCGTCCTACACTCCTTCTCAAGCTCCCCTATTTCACAGTCATCGTCGCCGCCCTCATGGTCTCCCTCTTCGCCGTCGCCACTATCGCCCTCCTCGCCGTCACTGTCATCGCCCTCCTTGCCGTCATTGCCATCACCCTCCTCGCCGTCGTTCTGACCAGAGATAGGCACATAAGCACGCCAAACAGCTCAGAAACATATACCTCTCGAAGCAAAACGAAAACGGGAGAGGAGGAAGGAAGAAAAATATACGGAGGATGAATCCTGGTCGAAATCGTTGCCTCTGCCGCCGCTGCTCCTCGCGGAGTAGAAGCTATCTTCGAGGTCGGAGTGGGGCGGATCAGGGTCGCTGCCGGACCCTGAAGAAGACACCGGAGGAGGAGACAGATCGGACTCATCGGAATCGGAGCCGCTGCTGGGCTCTGAAGACGCTGACTTGCGGCGCTTGGGTCGGGGTAGGATAGGCGCCATCGACCCTTGCAAGACGGTGGCGCGGGCAAGGAGCGCTGACTGAGGATGGGGGGCCCCGGCGGCGAGGGACAGGCGGACCACTGGACGGCGGCCAGGGCGGGCTGGAAGGAGGTGGCGGCGAGCTCAGCGAGGAAGCGGAACGGCTGGGAGGCGGAAGAGGAAGAGGAGCGGGAGCGGCGCCGGCGCTGGGAGGGTTGAGGGCCTGAGGCGGTGTCTTGGGAGTGAAGCGGGCCGGTGAGCGTGTGTGTGGTCTCTTTTCATCGGGCTTGCGTGGGTCGCCCCTCGCCTAGCCTGCACGGCCCACTACTTCCGTAACCTTCGTGGGCTGCTTTCACGGCCGAAACAATAGCTCATGCAGCCTATCTATGACGCAACCATCTCTCGAATTTTTTATTTTTATTTATTTTTAAAAAATATATATTGCGCCAGTATTTTTTTCAAAAGTAGGCGCCCGTCGCTTAGGTCAGAGACAACATGTCAGAGGCAAGGGCTCCCCAACCCCGTCTCCCCATATCGCGCAGCCTGGCCACCCCCATCCGTCCCCACTCCCCACACCTGTCGACGGGTGCTTAACCGGGGGTTATCGTCGGCAATGAATTTATGAGGTTATGCACTGGATCCAAACTCGATGTAGCACAAGACAGAGGGTCTTTTTTATACAGGTTCAGGCCCTCATCGGTAGAGGTAATATCCTAGTCCTGCGCTCTGGGATTTTATGGGGTATATGTTTACAAGTTGATCGGAAAATCTTTCGTATGTTGTGTTCTTGGCCTCAAGTTGTGTTATAAGGCGAGGGTATTGGATTGGTTGCCGAACTATGGCCTCCTACCCCCTTTATATAGTGCAGGGGTGGTGTTACAAGGAGGAGTTCTAGTCGGTTACAAGGTAGGATTCCTATCTCTATCCTCTAACCAAATATGTAGTTATCTCTATAGGACTCTATCTTTATGTCTTTCCTAGCTTGTCGGGCAAGCCATCTAGAGTCCGAGTGGTACCCGTCCTCATCCACCTGACTTGGTCTATTTCCTATCGGGTGGTCTTTTAGGCCCTACATGTGGGTTCCTGGGGTCTATGTTATCCACAACACCCCTCCCAGCATTGCATCCTCGGTTCGAATTCCCCAGTGTAGCACAGTAGAGAAGAGAAGGACAAAGAGAAGGAAAGTAAAGAGTGAAATATATATAATTAGTAGTTAGTGTATAAATTGTAGAATTGAATTAGATATAAATATATGCAGCTATTTTTTGAAAATTTGGTAGGGCAACCACATTTATGGATAGTTGCTCAAAATAATATTTTGGTGACTGTATGAAATTACGAGAATCTTGATAGTTCATTTAAGCTATGAAAAAATAGATAATAAATATACTTGGTATAAGGCCCAGTTCTTTTTAGCTTAACGTCTTAACAACTTAACGACTTATCTACGTTTTGAAAACACATATGCTTTGAGTTTTTTGAGTCCGTTTTTTCGCTGTTTTGAAGGTGGATTCTAACGCTTTAAAAAGCAAGTCAAACGAAATGTATCCGAATCTCGAGACTATCTCGATAAGCTCTCGAAGTTCAGTCATTTCAGCTGTTCAGATCAGCTCAAAAGAATGGGGCCTAAATTTGTTAGGAAAGAAATTAGATAATAAAAATGGGAGAATATGTTGATTGAAAACATGGTAGGGTAGCCACATGGGAGGAACATTGATCGAAATAATATTTTGTCGATGGTACGAAAATAGGGAAATCTTGATTTTAGTATAAAAAAAATAGCGTCAACGATTAGGAACACCCTTCCCGAGCCGAGCTTACTTCTAAACTATGGAACCATATGGAACCAAAAGATCTTGACTTCCAAGGTGTCGAATAAATCATAGCATAAGGCACAAAGAAGAAGACACCAGAGAGGTTTTTACCCTGTTTCCGGCCTCTCTTGCAAGGCAAGGGATAATAGCAACCTACGTCTAGTGCTTTCCTATAATCAAGGGATCACGGTGGAAGGGTTTGCGTGAGAAAAACCTAGGTAGGGTTCTTCTTGATGCGAGGTGAACGACGAAGATGTGCTTATTGTGGTGTATAGAATCCCTCTATCCTCATGTAGGAGTGCATTTATACTAATCTTAGGAATACAAATTCGAAAAGACAAACACATATGGTAACTAATCCCTAGAGTTACGTGACATCAGTGCAATCTTCAAACCCTAACACACTCCACCGTCACGAGCGGGGCCATCACAATGAGAAAACTTAGGGGCTATTTGGTTGTCTTCCCTACCTAGCCTAGCTCTTATGAGCTCATCCAGGCTGAGGAGAGCTAGGTTTAGCACAATCAAAGCATGTGTTTGGTTGCTCGTATGTGTGCTAAAATTAGGATGGTGGCATTTCAACGAATACCTTGAAGGTGTCTCCATGGCTATGTCCTAGACACGCCACCAATGACATTGACGCGCCGACCACGCCTGACAGAACTCCGCTCAGCCGATGCACGTGTCGGTGTAGCCTCTGCACGCTCCACCTGGCTATAGCATGCCCTGGCATCATATTTTCCCGAGCTCTACCCAGCTTCCATCGCCTTCTCGTGCTCCGCCCAGCTGCCGCAACCATTAATGTCGCCTCTTCGTGCTTCACTCGATCGATGTGAGCTTCGATGACACCTTCCCTTGCTTCGCTCAGCCTTCGCTAGCTTTAGCCGCGACTCCACGAGCTCTCGCTACACATCCCCTTTCTCTGTCCAACCATTGCAAAGCTCCGACCGCAACACCGTGAGCTCTACCCGGGCGTCGCGTGCTCCGTCAACTGATGCGAAACGGGGTCCTGATCTTCTGTAAGGTAGAAGGGCAAGTCGATTTGTGGAGAACTCAATGTAAATGATCTAGGCTTCCGACCAGAACCAATCGAAACCTGCAACCGCAACACCACCGTCTCCGTTCGTTATCAATTGTGACAAAACACGGTTGACCTCGTCATGAAGTCTTATGCTAGCATGCAAATAACGAACACAAGGAAAACTTGGTAGATGTAATCTCAAATTATTGATTACCGAATAAGAACATAAAGTTGGGGTTCAGCAAACTAACACACGGTGAAACTGCGATGATAGAATAATCTAAACAAAACCCATGTCTAAACAATGATGGCTATTGAATATATTGCAATGGCTAGGGTTTGGGGCGCTCAACCCTAGGGTTACACGGGCCATGGGTCCAAAGTGGATCGTTGCAGTGCCCAACAGATTCTGTTGACAATCTTGTTTCCACAATTATCGTTGATCCAAAAGAAATTTTTATGTGGAATCGAATATGTTAGAAAGATCTCGTCATGCTTCTCTGTGCATACCAAAAACGTACAAAACAAAGTCTGAATTTTAAGTAGATTGCACAGACATGGCCGAACCGGACTCATGGACAAATTAGGCTCTATCTTAGGCCGGCCTTGTAACGACATGACTGTTGGGACCACAGTGTTCCGACGAGGTGGAGATGCACCTTTCTTGAATATGTCTTGATTTCGGGAAGGTGGCCATGATGGAGGCCGAACTACTAGCGGTGATGGCGCCTTATCCAAAGGTTGCTGTAGCTGACGGTGTGACCAACCTAGCCATGGTGGGGGTCGATGATGCCATGTAGTTAATGATGCTACCATAGATGTTGTAGACGATGTAGAGAATGTCGTAAAGTGTCGCCAACTTGACGCAGATGTCGTGGAAGAAGTCAAACTAATCCATGTACTCGAGATAATCATGGAAGCACTTGATGGCCATGCTGGCTAAGTAGATGAAAGTCTTGAGGACCACCATGTTGATGTAGTGTTCGTCATGCCTTTGATGGGCATGGTCACATCATCAACACATACCTTGCTTTTCCCGACTGCTGCGAGCTCCGATAGCACCTCCGCGAGCTTCGCTCATCCACCACAAGCTCCTATGGCTCCTCCCTGATGAGACCATGTTGTAATCGGAACCACACCATCTTGTTCTTGTTTTGAGTACATAAACATATATCCGCAAACCGAGTTGCTGTTCATCGTGTTCTTGCTCGTTCTTCGATTGCTTGCAGGATCAAGGACCTTCGTGGTCAGGTTGATCGCGCTTCCGGCGAGGTCAATAACCAACTGGAGTTGGTGTACCGGTCGCTAAGGCGCAACGTCCTGGACGGTTGTAGTTAGGCCGCCAACATCGACTCCTACTCAAATCGGAGTTAGCTTCTCTCGTCGAAAGATCGGGACCCTTGCTGCTATCACTCCCAGAGCTCTGCTCGTCCGTTGCACTCGCCGGCGTTTCTTTCTCGAGCCACGCACGCTACAGCCAGCCGCCATCAAGTTGATGCCATGGCCATGCCCACATGTGGAGTCCCCACCTCAGACGCGCGTCAATCTACTGCCCTGACTGAGAGTCAGAATCACATCGTGTTGGGAATAGAAGGCACAAACACAGGATTTAACGTGGAAAAAACCCCTCCAAGGTGGAGAGAAAAAAAACCACGGGAAAAACAATCACTATAATGGTGCAAGATGTACAGGGTACAAGGGGGGCCTTTATATAGGCATGCCCAAGGGCAAATTAGTAAAAACTAATATTTGGAGGCATAACCTAACAAATCTCCCCTTGACTCTAAATCCATGAAAATGTTCTCCCAAAATCCCCGAAGGGCATTAAGCTCCGCGAATACCAACCAAGTCAAGACAATGCTTGAACTTGGTATTAGATAATGACTTTGTAAGCATGTCTGCAGGATTCTCATCAGTATGTATCTTTCCCACAATAATTTTGCCTTCAGCAACAACATCGCGGATAAAGTGGTACTTGATATCAATGTGCTTAGTCTTGGCATGATACATATCATTGCCACCTCCTCCGACATGCGTCGCTGCGCGCTTGCGCCCCGGACCAGTAAGTATGTATCCCCCAACTTAAAATCCTGGATCCGCTCCTGGTCCTCCCAGCAAGAAAGTGGTTAAAATTATTGAAGCTGTTTATTAATTACGTGTTTAACCGCCTCTCCTAATTCAAATGTATGGACAAAACGACAGTACGTCCAACATTGTCCGAGTCGTTTAG
The DNA here is from genome assembly GCA_005191435.1 of Raddia distichophylla. Lineage (NCBI taxonomy): Eukaryota > Viridiplantae > Streptophyta > Magnoliopsida > Poales > Poaceae > Raddia > Raddia distichophylla. The sequence continues at coordinate 44,793 of SPJY01015487.1, read as the reverse complement.
TTTGTCTGTACACTGCAAGTCTGCAGAGACACATACTGGCCCTGATAAAACAAAGTTCGGATTCTCCAATAATCACCTGCAGGAACAAGCACACCTACTTCCCACGTTGAAATCTGAACAATTTTTCTTTTACCAACCCTGTGCAAAGCATCAGCATTCAGCCATGAGAAAATAGCCTCAATCAGAGCATCCTCAATAGGTTCTCCACAATTCAAACATCTATAGCATTATTAGATAGAAAATCCATTAACGATTATATCCATTCTTTAAGATTCCTTCACTCCATGACTGAGATGTCTACATCCTCTCAAAGATTTCTTCTTGAATCTGAGGATCGATGCTCTTAGTGAGCATGGTGGTCAACTTGAGAGTTGAGAGAGAGAGAGAGATCACACGCTGAACTTGATTAGCTAAAATATATACGATACGAATTGTTTCGATCATGTATTTTTTGGAAACTAATAATCTAATCATATACGGGACACCAAGAATTCAAGAAAGAATATACAAGTTAAAAGATACAGGTGATTCTAGCTAACTGACAATCTTATCACCCTTGACAGGCAGATCTACTCTTGATGAACTCCAAGCAGTCGGCGATGGCCTCCGCGTAGAAGGAGCTCTGGTCCCTCGCGGCCGGCGCGGGGCGGCGGCCGTGGCACAGCGCCGACCGGCGCGCTCTCGCCGCCGACGAGGAGCCGATCCCGCCGCGTGGGCAGCACCGGAGCTCCTCCGCGCCCCTGATGAGAAGGCCGACGAGGCCGGATAGCCGCACGCGCAGCCGGAGCAGCAGGCCGAGCCGGACGCCGCCTCCGCGGCGCGCGCGCCGGTGACCTCGCGGGCCGGAGCTCGCCTGGCGGGTCAGCATTGATCGTTGTCACGGCGGCGCGTCGGTCCGGAAATGGGGGCGTGGCGTGGTGAGGCTAAGCTGAGCTGAGCTGAGCTAGCCATGGTGGTTTGCTTATATAGGGAGAGCGAGGTTTCTGCACGACTGCAGTGTTGAGTGTTATTGCGTGGGAGCCGGCGATGAGGTGGTAGGGCAGGAGGGCACCCGACGTACGCAGCATATGGACCCCCTGTACGTAGTCGCCGTTTCGATTTTTAATATGGCGTCGGTTCCAAAAGTACGGCCTTCTTGTATAGGTTCTTTTTGGTTCACGACTGGGTTTGATTTTATTTGGTTTAATAAAAAATTTAAAACTTTTTAAAAAGATGTGAAAATATTTAAAAAATAAAAAATAATTTGAAATTTAGAGTGAAACTCTGTGAATACTGAAAAAGGTTATTACAAAACGTTACACCAAATAGTCTAAAAAAAATAACAAATCTTAGTTAAACCAAACAAAAACCAAACCCACTGTAAACCAAAAAAAGGACGGCTGCGGGGATATACCACGACAGGGGAGCTTTGAGAAAGGAAATAATTATATTTTAAAACGTTACGACCAATGAGTGGCACACTAGTATTCAGAAATCAGAACACGTTGTATAAAGCATCCCCAACAGTTTCTCTGTCTCACCCTCTAAAACACTATTCACATATACACACACAAATATTGTTTTAAGTGTTAGGATAGGAGAGACTATTAGGATGCTCTGGTCGTGATCTAAGACATTTAACATATTTGTATTACTATCGTCCTAGTTTACCAAAACCACGTTTTAGCTAGATTATCGGCCATTTTTTAATCCTTATAATAGATCATTTGACATGACCCGCCACCAAATATTCCGGACGTCGTATATGCAATATCTATTTTTTTTTTCACCGCAACAAATGAACCTACACCATTCACGGAATCTAGGACCCCCAACCCTAAATCACTATACAAAAGATCTTACTTATAGCAAGTTGGCATTCTTCTGTGCTCGCTGCTGCAAGCTTGCTCATGTGATCAGCCAGCCTGAGCCCGTGGACAGCACGTCGCACCCCAAGCTAATTGGAATCGTTCATATATAGGCATATATGCATGCACGTACAGGAGCCGGGACAAATGGGGAGTTTAGCGCGGGGCCGCGGCCGCGGCCGCGAGACGGTGTGCTGTGCCTGTGCGGATGGATGCATCTGGAGGCTGGAGGCTGGAGGATGCAGCGGCGCGACACGGTCGGGGCTCGGAGCCGGAGCCGGAGCCGCGCGAGCGTGCAGGACTAGCTGCCCAACTCGTGTTGCACGACGTGTGCACGTACTGCCACGCTCAGTGTCAAAAGTCTAGGTCCTGTTTTTTCTTATCGATACTCTTGAAACATATAGCTAGCATTCGATCCAGCCTCACAATCGGTGAGAATTTTTAATTTCGATAAGAATATGCTTGTTGTTTTTTTTTCTTTAGTTTAAAATTTTTAATAACCATTTATAATGGCCGTAAGCATCTCTAACTAGCTGGTGGATGGACTGAAATGTTCTCTTATTATCTATCTACTATATATGTATAAAACAAAATTGAGCCACCACATTAATCCTAAGGGAGCCACTGTACCGCAGTCGCCTGCGATCGGGGCTAGCGCGCAGGCGATTTTTCTGGCCGTTGGATCTTGATCCAACGGCCAGCATGTGTGACCCCCAGCCCTTTTGTTTCTCACGTGAGCGACGCCCGAGCCAGCGCACTCCTTCCTCCCCCGATCCCCTTCGTCATCCTCGTGCGCGGCCCGCTCCGCACACCTCCGCCGCCGTCTTCGGCAACCACCCCGGTCGGCGGCACCCTCGCCGCCGGCAGCTCCGCCTCCAACCCTCCCACCGCCAGCTGGCGCCGCCCACCCTAACCCAAATCCGCCCTCCGGCGACCGGCCCGGCCGCCATCTCCCCCCACCCCCGGCTCCGGCGGCGCTGCCGCCGCCTCCACTGCCGCCCTCACAACCCCGACCAACCGCCGGGCCTCCACCTCCCCCCAACCCTTAATCTATAGCTGGGGAGCACAAAAATCCTCCCACCCCCCAAACCCTAACCCGAACCGGCCGGAGTTGGAGAAGACGACGCGCGCAGATCTGAGGCGCATGCGTTTGAGCAAAACCGTAATCCTAAAATCCTAGAAATTCCCACGTTAATCAGAAAATACTAAAAATTGTCACATTAATCATAAAAAAAAATATCTACATCTTTAAATATGGATAATATTATGTAAATCTAACTGTCAATATTGAAAAGATAAAAAAAAACTATTAAAGCTCTTTGCGGCAGCGGCGACAGATAATAAGAGAAAATAAAATTTAGCAAAGTAGTTAACTAATTCATGTCGTTCATGAGATGATAAAAGGAGCACGTGTGAGCGTGGAGGACCGAAGTAAAACCCAAATCATTAGCATGGCATTCGGCGACGGCATCCGCTCCTAGCGCTGCTTTTGAACCCGTCCGTTCCAAGTTCCAAAACAAGATCACAATCGAAAAGGCGTGAAATATAGCAATAATGAACCGGCCAGCCGATTGGACACATATTCTTTGGAGTTGGATCTACTGTAATTTTATCATTGATATATGAGCGCTAACCACTCGTGGATCCTATTTGTCAACGAACACAGCTACATACATATAGAACATGTATATATCCTCTGCCGTAATTGCTCGCACAGTTACAGCCACCGCAGGTGGGTTCTAAACCCATCTAGCATTGGTCGACGGTTACGACAGAGGATCCCAGTGGCTACAGATGATGCACTTCCCTGCCAGGCGTCCCTGCCGACGCGTGCCAGGCTCCACCTGGGTCTGCACGTACGTCCCGGCGTCCCTCGCCGGACGCCACGCCCGGCCAGTACGTTCCTCCCCGGAGCCGGAGGTGGAGACGGCGGCGGGCTCCGCCGCTAGCTGCGGCGTCGCCGTCGCGCGGGGCAGGGGGGGCCCACCTGTCGGGCCGGGTTTGCATGCGTACGTTGGGCGCCAGATAAGATCGATCGATATTAGTATGATCTCCGTGCATGGCCGGCCATCGATCGGGAGCTTTCTCGAGTAATAGCGAGCCATACATGCATGACCTGGTGGCTTGAGAACCACAAGCTTGACTAGTGACTGGCTACGGTTCATCTCCTGTTCGAGAGAAAATGGACGTCGCTTGATGCGTCGACAGCAAGCAAACATGGCTTCAAAGATGCGTGTGCATGGGATCTGAAGCAAAGGCCCGTGCGGGTACGTACAAACTGCATGCCATGCATATTGTGTTATAGACATGGGAGTCCATATTGTGTTATAGACATGGGCAGAGCCACGACTTCATCGTAGGGGGGCCGACATATAACAAACTACTCCCTCTGTTTTAAATTGTAGTTCACTGTTGACTTTTGGATATTCTTTTTAACCATTCGTCTTATTCAAAAAAATATATGTAAATATTATTTATTTTGTTGTGATTTTTTTATTATTAAACATACTTTAAGCATGACTTATATTTTTGTATGTTTGCACTAATTTTTTGAATAAGACAAATGGTCAGAAGGCATGTTCAAAAGTCAATAGTGAACTACAATTTGGAACGGAGTGAGTAATTTACAGTATGATCCTATCGTTATATTGAAAACGAGCTATTTGCAGAAAAAATGTTTCATATAAATATTGTTATTCATGTAATAAATTGAGTCAAATATGCCATAGCAGTATAGAAAACAATGACAATCGTATCGTACCTAGCGGAAGTTGTCATGTGTGGGACACTTAACCGTGATCAAATGACACATTTTTTCTTACATATTCACATGATATTGAGTCAAGTTGTGGGTGGTGTGGCAAAAACTAAAAAATAGATTATATTTTATATGTGTGTATATGTATAGCAAGTGTTATGCTGTTCTTTATAATAAAGGAAGATTACACAGCAATAATACAATTATATTCATATTGGACACGGTGATAACTAGCTAATAAAAATATTTGAAGTGTTTGAAAAGCAATATGAGCTACAATTAGTCAAGCCCCATATGTATATAAGTGAATGTCAAAAATTTGTCTGCAAATTTTTGGTAAACTTATCGAAATATTGTGCACTAACACTATTATTGAATATATATATATTACGTACATTAGTATATTTGGTATAATATGTAATGTGCTTGGAAATTATATTAATTCATAAATTAAAATTATTTTCTTTGAAACTTCAAAGAACTATGCTAGTCTTATAAAAATAAATTAGTTGGGACTTGGGAGAGAATGATTAATCAATACTAATAACATACTTCTTATAACTGAAATTAGTCATGTAAATTAATTAGATGGGCTTAAGATTGATACAACATCTTATGTACTACTTAGTATTACACATAGATCATAGGGGGGCCATGCCCCTGCCAGCCCCCTTGTCTCTGCCACTGGTTACATAGATCGGAACGCTTCATGCATTATCAACAAAATGCAATAAATGAATTATTCAATCTTTTTTATTAGTTTAGTCTTTTGATAAAGTAGTAGGCGCATGTAAATAAACTCGGCGTCCACTCATTGGAAGATCGATGTTTTTCTTAGACAAAACGATGATAATGGGGAAGACGTCAAAAAAGATGATGTTGGGGAAGACGTCAATAGTTTTGGCCGACAGTAGTGCTGAGAATTGAGCCATACTGTGCCTACCCGGCTCAGGCCCATCGTGCCTTGGGCCGGTGCAAAACAGGCCGGCCCGGCCCAGTTAGCATTTTGGGCCGGGCCAGGCCGACGCGGAGTGTCAAAATCTAGGCTCGGCATGGCCCAAAAGAACGGCAGCCCGGCCCGGCCAAGCATGACATGAGTGACAAAACATCATGCAAGATTATTTTTTATAAATTCGTACGTTGTTCAAATGAAAAGGTTGTCTGCATGGAAAAGATGTGTCTCAAAAATATTTACTACTTTTGTGGTGAACAGAAATTCATCCGAGTAACGGAAGATCACAAAAAATGCAAACTACTGACCCGTTCTTTATTCTGGACCTAGCCAGCCCAAGCACGACCTAAACGGTCGGGCCAGGCCGGGCTGCTCGATGCGCTTGTTTTCTAGACCCGCAATGACACGCCATTCAGACCATGCCAGCTCGATCCCTTTTTTCCGTGCCATGCCTTGGGCTACTTTTTCGGGCCGTGCCTGAGCTGGCCTAAACTCTCTGGACTAGCCGACAGTGCTAAAAAGGGTTGGATGTATTCAGGTCTTGGAACGAATACCTGTAGAACAAGTCCTTGTATATTTTTAGGCGAGCGCCAGGCGTCCGACGTCCGACGCCTGGCGCGCGGTCCGGACCTGCCAGGGCCATTGGATTGATCGATACCTCGCAGATCTGACGCTCCTCGCAGCGACTAGCAAGCGCGCTTGCAGCGACTAGCAAGCCTGTGCGTTTGATCAATTTTCCAATTAAATTTCTGATTTTTGTAAAAAATTCAAACAGTGTTCAAAATGCGTGGAATAAATTTCATAATTCTTCTAAAATCGAGAGCAACCCATTTTAAATACTTTTTAAATTTTTAAATTTTTTTTCCACTTTTTCAATTTTTTTTGATGTGAACTACGAGAAGGCACTTATGAAACTTACATCTATATTGGCGAAACTTGACCGTGTGCTGATGAAACTTGGTCGTGTGCTGATGAAACCTGATGAAACTTGGATGAAACTTCGTTGTAACATGACGAAACTTGTATGAAACCTGTTGAAACTCGAATCGACCTGATGAAACTTGAAGAAACTTGTATGAGACCTGTTGAAACTTGATGAAACTTGCATTAAACCTGATGAAACTTGACAGTTCGGCAAGTTTGACGAATAAGAAACCCAAGTTTCAGTAGACGAAACCCAAGTTTCAATAAGTGAAACCCAAGTAGATAAGTTTGAAGAGTTATATGACAACATATATCTTGTTTTGTTCGAAAAAATACAAGGAACACGTTGGCGCAAACGGTTTGTGGATTGGAGCACCCAGTCAAAAATTATGGTCGCCGAAAGAAAACATGCCCGTGGGCCCCACCCTGCATGCGCTCAGTGCCCCTCCCCCGCGCATTACACGCGCGCTGCGCGGGAGTCCGCCCAGACTGTAGCGTTTTCCTTTTTTTTGTAGTGCAATGGTTGCTCTGTAACAGGGACTCCTGTCTTTTAAATATAACTAGCTGAGTAAGCGCGCCTGTGGCGCGCCGCCATAGCCATGCCGGTGTTAGCCTTAGTTCAACAATCCATCTTATGTTTACATATTTGTACATGATTAATGATAAATTGTCTTCCTAACTCAATTCCATCTATGTTTGCATATTCGTAAATAACTAATCAGGAAGCAAACTTAAGTCCTAGGAATGGCAAAATGGCACACAGCCACTTGTACATAGGAAATCACTCTAATGCTATTAAAAATATTCACAATATTGCTTCCTATAAGATCAAAAGTATGGCAGCTAATACGAAGGGGAAACGGACAGACAAAAAACACATAGATTCATTGCAATGACAGGCAATAAAAACAATGCGAAAGTATAAGTAACACCGAAAGCTTGCAAATTGAACAATGAAGTAATCTCCATGGCCTATGGACATTAATATATTTTTGTTAAGTGAGAAAAAAACTGAAGCAGCACGTATAAAGGTACTGCAAACAATTTATGTTGTTCTAATCTAACAGTATCATAGCATGGCGCATGAGCGTATAGATAAAAGCAATGGATGCCCAATTAAATAAGCTCATGAGCCGAGAAAACTAATTGCGTGATGTAGGGGAAAAAATAGTGGTCATGAGAAAATTAAGGAAAAAACCCTTTGCCTTCAAAAAAGGGTTACTGAACTGCAAGACTAAACCGATGGTCTTGTAGAGCTCATCTTAATTTTGTAACACATATATCTATCCAATATCTATTTTGGATTTACAAATCTTTGTTGGTAAATCATTTTGAAACATATACATCAATAGAGAAAGTCGTCTCAAAATATGAAAAGCAAATAGCATTTTTACCTAGACGTCTCATGCAAAGCAAGCTTTTTTAATATTGCAACCTAGCAATTTCAAACCGATATAAGAAGAATGTAACCAAAATGTAGAAGAAACAGGGGATCTATGATCATTTACAGCAATGTAGTAACCATGCTCTCTGGAAGCCTTCCTGTTCGCTATGTTCTCAAGAAGACGCACAATGATCTTCTTGCGGAGCAAGAGACCCCTGGGACTCAGCTGGTTAGGTGAGATCAATACATTCGAAGACAGCTCCACCTAAAGGAAAACCATGGTTGGTTACCTAGCAGAATCACCATTTAAATAACATATCAGTTTTCAGTGGTGCAACAATCCTTCACTTCATCACCGAGACACATGGTTAACAGATTGCAAGGCTAAACTAAAAATGGTGCTCCTTCTGTTATGGAGGACATATATCAACTAAAGTTACTCGCTTTCACATCAGCATATATACATTTATGAGCAACAAATTAAATAGTAAAGAAAGAGCATAGCAGTGGTGTCTGTACTTCTTACAAATGACTGCGTATTTCAGGAAAAGCCTTGGTGGTTTCAGGACACCATTATACCATCGTATAGAATCATGAATCTGATAATACAATACCTTTCAGATATACAGTATACTACACACAAAGCCCAATTCTTTTTAAATTTCTGTATCCGTACACATCCAGGAGTTTTGTCATCTATAATGATGAATCGTACATGGTGCACAGGTGTAAAAAAGAAGCTTTCGAACCAAAAAAAATGAAACGGAGAGGATTCATGTCGATATGCTAATATGAATTTTTTGGAATAAATAGTCAAGCTATAGTAAGTTAATAGGATTTACTGATTTAGTAAATCCCTAAAGAATGAAGTAAGTTAATAGCCTCAACCAGGTAGTCAAGTGTTATAGATTATAGATCAAAACCAGTTAGCCTAATGGAAATAGAAACCTTTCAATCAAATTAATAAAGCATTAAAAACACGCTAGCGCCGTCAAATACAAAATTTTAAAAAAACATTGTCTCAGTTAGTTTGTTGGCAGGACAGCTCCGTAAATTACTAATTATCTCAATGACAAAAACATTGTTTGATTTTTTTTGGCAGGATAGCTCTGTAAATTTCACATTAACTACACTGACGCATTAAACTATGTGGCAAATGATCCATGGAGAACATCACCGACATTTTGTAAGCATGTTCAACTCATTTACCATTAAGCGAGGGGGTAAGAAATGTGACTGTTGTGTGGTATATATCGAATTACCTTAAGTTGCACAAAAGATAAAAAGATGAGGTAATAGACAGGTAACTTACTTGGTCATTAAAATCTGAAAGGCAAAACATTTTATAATGGCAATTCACCATAGAGAAGCAAGGAAATGCTGGTGTTACTTGTTTTGTTGCATTGGCAAGTTGCATTCTTTACACTTTACAGTGACGATTAGAGGAAGCTGCAAGAGGAGGGAATAACATGAGCAAAATAGCCTTGTTTGAAATGATCTAATATAGTCAGAAGCAATATGGCAAACAGCGTGTGCGAAAATTCGTCGAGAACAAAATACCAAACAAAAACACATCTTGTGGCCACCGAAGAAAAGAAGAATGCATTTCATAATATAGGTATATGAATTTATAACCTATGCTATCAATCATTTCAAATTTGTAGGTATATGAATTAACCGTTGATGGCAATAGGGCTATCAATGCAAGGACATATTTCAGAACATGCAGGTTTTTTTTCCTCTATGCACTGCAACATTTAATTGGCTTCCATTGTGGGCCAAAATACAAATAGGGACAATGAAAGGAAATTTAGGCATTGATTACTCAGTGTTTCTTCCTTCTGCCTTCTATCTTATTTTCTTTGTTTTTTACATCTTTCTGCACAGCAGCCTCAAACTGAACCACGGATAGTATTTGCCTGCGTTCATGCCTTGGATGCAATACAACAAATAGATCATGTGCAAAAGAAAATAAACATATCTTACTATTGATCATCGGGAAAATAGAAGCTATGGAGGCAATGCTTGTACCTATAGCTGAGAATCGGCATCTAAAAAAGAAGGTAACATATACAGTGTAGCCCCACTTAAATCTCATGATCAACTTGCTTTCCAAGAGTGTACACATAAAAGAGAGAGAAACATCATCCATAAAGTAATTATTTAATGTCATAGCAATTGAGGTATCGACACCTCTTAGATAACGAAGCACTCGAACAATAGAAAATAAATGAGGATATATAGTGGCCTATAAAAAATATATCCCATCAACAATGTGTGGAGTGTGGTTATTATCGACACATTATCTATTATAAGGCACTTGAGTAGTGTAGAGATATGGAGTCTATAACATGGCAAACGATAACATATTCACTAACAAAATTGATGTGTAAATACTGATTGATTATAGAAGAATCGCAACAAATTTGTTCAACTATCTAATCAATAATTAATATGCATGTTCAACTATCTAATCAATAATTAATATGCATGCAAAGTTGGCTTGCACTAAAAATAGGCAGTCTTAAGTCAATACCTTAGGTGCTGGGAGCCTTTAATTGGCTTCTGCCCATACCTCCTCCATGAATATTCATCCGGAGGCATATCAGCAATCTGATGGCAGGAACTTTAATTGACCTCTTCACACGCAACTTCCTGCTAAAATAGGGTAGGAAACATGTGATGATATTCTATCTTGAATGTTGAATAGAAACAATACAGTCCTGTTGGCTTCGTCCACTCCCTCCATCACTCCCTCCATCACTCACTGGTTTAAGTTCTCCCTGGGTGCCACCTGGCGTTTTGCAGGCCTCCCCCCGCCTGCCCATCCGGCCACGTCTCCCCTTTTCTTTCTGCCCGTCCGATCGGATGTAGCATCGATGTAATTTGACAGCATACATTCACAGATAAAAGTAAATACAACCGACATGTTACAAAGCAGATCATCTGATAATAAGGTAAATCCTACCATGGAACTATCCAATCATCAAAAATGAATATCAAATAAAGTGTGCAATCATCCCATGCATTGTTCTGTAAGATCAACTGAGGTGCACTTATTGGTGCCAAACCACATCAAGTTAACAATTATACACCATGCTTATAATAATCTGAGGTTCCCATCCATACATTTGTAACAATAAAAACTTTTAGCAACCTCAATATCGCATTGATCTTCTTAAGTCTATATCCCATTTTAACACTCTTATTATATTTATTACGAACAGAACAGGCAGCCACATCTCCATCGAAAGAAGTAGCCATTGTAATCTTCAGAGAGGAAAAAAAACACCCAACCTAAACAATACGGTTAGAAAAGGAAGGAACAATTAAACAAAGGATACGGTATTCTGTTAGGAGGTGATCATCCTTTAAGACTCTCCCTCTAAAAATCAACCGCTGTTGATCCACAGGGATGCCAGTTGCATTTACTATCTTCTCTTTTAGGGCCAAGACAGCAACCTAAAACAATTTCACAATTAGTATCCGCTAACGAAGCACCAACAGGCAATGGTGGTGACATCGTGTCCGCTGGAGCCAATGAAGCCGGCGTACATGGCGCAGGGAGGAGCGGCGTGCCGCCGCAGCAGCCGCCGTCGCCGGATCCGGCACGGAACGAAGCGCCGGCGGCAGGCGGGGATGGAGGCGACGATGGGAGGGGCGGCGCAGTGAGGAAGCGGCCGCCGTGGGCGGATCTGGAGCGGGCCGACGCTAAGGCGAGGAAGAGGACGACGGCCAGTGAAGGTGTAGGACGGCGGCGAGGGCCGCTTGGTGAGGAGGAAGGGAGGCGGCGGTCGGACCCGGAGGCGGGGCGCGGCGAGGTGAAGAGAGAGAGAGAGAGAGAGAGAGAGAGAGAGAGAG
>SPJY01015487.1:0-28673 GCA_005191435.1 Raddia distichophylla | reverse complement strand
CCCCTCAGTTTTGATCTTCGCGGCTATGTCGACGGCTTGCCCAAGTTGCTCTACAGACCAGATTCATGGACCAAGGTTAATCAATTTCATCCATCTCCTTTTCTCTCCGTCATGAACAAGAACAACTACACCTTCTTGCTGATTGATCGTTGATCTGCACGTACGCTCTAGGTAAGCAATGTGATCTTTCTTGATTCCCCAGTCGGAGCTGGTTTTTCATACTCCAAAACGAAGGAGGGATACAAATCAAGTGACACCAAAGCTGTCGACCAAATCCTCATCTTCCTCACAAAGGTCATCCCTCCTCCAATTAGTCCTAATTAGTCCTAACTGCTCAAAAATGCTTAATTGTCAGACAAAGCCCTCGTTATCATCTCTGTTGGCTTCTTTTCTACTTCTGCAGTGGCTCGATGAGCACCCTGAATTTCTGTCAAATCCTCTCTACATTGCCGGCGATTCATACAGTGGAATTATTGTGCCACCCGTCACCTATGAGATTGCCAGACGTGACCTCTCATCCTTTGTTTTTTTTTGTCTTGAAGCCATACCCTTTTTTCCTTCTGAATATTAAAGCTTTTTAGCCACTGAATTTGCAGGTAAAGAAGTTGGGATTGAAACAGCACTTAATTTACAGGTTTGGAGATTATTGATTACAGTTGCCATGCATATAGCGATTTGTCTTTTACAGGCAAGATTAATATGATATACCTTCCCCCTCCCAATCCGACATATCATGAACAGGGCTACATTGTGGGCAACCCGGTCACTGATGCCAACTTTGATAAGCCATCGAGGATTCCTTTTTCTCATGGGATGGGTCTCATATCCGAGGAAATGTACCAGGTAAATTAAACAACATCCTCTTGTTTCTTTTTTTTTCTGCATGTTTCACGCGCTTCATGATTATCTTTGTTGTTTAAAACTTGTTTAGTAGAGTGGAAAGTTTCTTTTTGCCTTCGGTCAACTGCACATGCTTCGGTCGATGAAAACGAACGTTTCTGTGGGAATAATTAAGCACTTGCCTCGCTGGTAGCTGATAGATAAGTCTGGACGTCTTAGGAGCATCTCCGACAAGCTCTTTATATCTTCTCTCTAAAAATATTATTAACATCTCCTCTTGTTAGGGCCCATTCTCATTCGGCCCATTTCATAGCCCACAGCGATTCGGCTCTCCTCAAGAACAACACCTGGTCTTATACCTAGGCACCCACATCTATTGGCTCAACTGGAACCACAATCTAGGTTCTGACCCAACTCGGCCCAAAATACTAGCTTGGTGGGAGAGTGGTGGCACCACCTTTTAAGTTACGCTCCCCATCACCAATCTTAGATGTGGGACTAAACCCAACAATCTCCTCCATAACACATCGGACCATCTGTCCTACTCTATGCGATCTCTTGAAGACGTTCCGGGTTTGACTTGAAGCTCTGATACCACTTGTTAGAGCCTATCGACATCGCCTGCTAATTTGTCGGCCTATGATCATCTAGCCTTGATAGATCACTGCCAACGGTAGCCCATCAAACGATTATATCCTCCTTCCCGAAGTGTTCGACACCACTGATCGAGTCGTCAATCACCGCCATGCTCCACCTTGCGTTCATGAGACGTTTTTCGTGACACCTGTGTATTCATGATCCTCGTGTCTCCCCCTGAATCTTCCACATGGCCAACCTCGCCAATCAAGCTTTGATATCACTTATTAGGATTTACGCCAATGCAAGATCATGAACGAAACCAGGAGATACGATGTTTGGTAACGCAATTCGGCTTTCGCCTACATCTATGGGGCTCTGATAATGAGCGCTCCTCCCTAAACCATAATACTGCCGCAAACCAGCTGACCTGATCACGATCACATGCCAGCCGCTGACCCCCTTTTGCCTATGCTACAATTATACAGTCGTTGACCTTGGTTACATCAGGGCTGCCTCCCTGTATATAGTGTAGGCCTGACTAGAGTCTGACTCAACTCTAAAACAACCCTGTCTATTATAACACAGAGTCCATGTAACCTACTTGTACATATATTCGACACAAAACCTAACACCTCTATCCATCTCTCTAAAATTCCATCATAATTTATACCATATTTAAAAGATTTTTAACGTTCCCTTTATATTTGCTACAGTTTTATATAGTGATTGTTGGGATGCTCTAATGCTAGCCTGCTTCTATGCACATATTCTGTGCACACACGGTTGACGCGCTTTGGTGGCTAGCGCTAGGTTTTAGGAACTCTCCATCAGAACAGAATAAAAAAAGCACAAAACTATAAAAAAAAAATAGCCTGACAAAAAAAGTTTTCTTCCTAAACCACTATGAAATAGTACTTCCTCTAGTTACATAATACTTGTCGTTTTAAACATTGACACGGTATTCGAAATACAACTTTGAACATTAATTATTAATGAAATTTATTTATAAAATCCATAAAAATATAATATTGTGAAAGTATTTTTCACGTCAATTTTATATGTATTATTTTTGTGTACATAATCCAAATAGTTTTATAGATTTTTATTGATAAAGTTTTAAAACTTTGACTTAGGACAAACCTAAAACGACAAGTATCATGAAACTGGAGAGATAAAACAATAGTCAATCTAGACAAAAAGGTTCGACATTAATGAGTCACAAAAAATTATAAAAAAGGACAACAGTTTAGAAAAAACAAGGCTTAAGAAATTAGAACTTAAACAAAGGTTTAATTTTAGTAACGGAGGCGCTATTTCGCAGGCGTCTACGTGCCGGCCAAATGCGCAGGCGCCGCGGTCGGCCGTTGGATTGTGGTTGCATCCGGATTAATCCAATAGTTAGCACTCAATTAGTGAAAATTCCACTAAATTTCTACAGTTTTTCCACATTTTCATTTACTGGAAAAAATGTTTAGCGATAGTGGAATTTTTTGCACGAGGTTTGATCTATTATAGATTTATTTTGTTTTCTGTTTATTATAGATTTCTTTTGTTTTCTGTTTATTATAAATTTTATTTTGTTTTCTATTTTTCATGTCGAGAGATTTTTTTGCTCGTATAATTTGCAAAATCATGCCAGCGCAAAAAAATCCACTAAATTTCTACTGTTTTTCCACATTTCCATGTGTTGGAAAAAAATGTTTTGCGATAGCGGAATTTTTTTTTTGCGCGAGGTCTGCATGCATGTACGTGGCATGTGCCTGCACAAATGCTGAAATTGCAGGCGCCTGCCTAATAGCGCCTCCCTTTTAGTAAACCCCTACAAAATACAGAAAACAAAAAAGTATAACAACCAAAATAAAGGGAACAACCAAAATAAAGGGCTGGCTTTACATCAAGCGACTGAGGGTCAGTCGATTTTCTAACCCATAGATCAAATATCTTCATAGGGTATATAAAAAATCCAACGGTTGCATCTAGGTATGTGAGAAAAACGAATAAGAGATATCTAAAAATCAGTTGTCTGATGATTAGCAAAGTGGCAAAAATAAAGCTTTGAGTAGAGCTATACAAAAATTGTATATTAGTAGAGTGCAATTTTAGGCCCGGTAGAGTGCAAATTAGGGTGGGCGATAAGAGAAATATTCTATGCAATTGAGTACTATCAATTTGGAACATAAAACCAAAGGCAAAAGACTGCCCTTGAAGTCAGCTATACACCGGACATTGTGCTCTAGCGGCAACCCAAAACATTATCCTTTCCATTCGATGCACCATATGTCCAAATCTCATCTTCCCTCCTGCTCCAAGCAATACCCAACAAAAAGAATTTAAAAGTTGTAGCATATGTTCTATATATAATTGCATATTAGATATAATATACTATGAAGATTATTTTAGTATGCAACTTTTGGCGATGAGTTCGTTAACCTGTACAAACAATATTTAGTGCTAATGTTTATAAAGTGTTAACATGCTAACATCGGATCTATGAAGAGCAGTTCAAATGTGGAGGGGTGGAAACCCTTTTTCCATTCAGAAAGTCAGAGGCTTTTTCGTGAAAGCATGTAAGTGAGAAAAGTTGCTTTCATCTCTCCATATATAAGCCTCTATTCGTGAATCTGATTGCTCAAATATGCTGTTAACACGTTAGTATCGAACAAACATGAGAGATGAATATATTATCGTTAAAAAATATAGTAACCATTGCAAAGCGAGGCAGTAAGGCCATCAATGCGAGATGGACCTTGGCTCTCGCAACGGGGGATTGCCGTCCCTGTGGCCTTGCCTCGTCATTTGCTCGAACAGTCGCACGCTGCTCCAATGGGTTCCATCGGATGGCTATTGGCTACACAGCACCAAATCGTTAATTTGTCCATGCCCGATTAATCAACGCTCCCTCCAGTTTCATGAATCATGATACTTGTTATTTTAGATATTGACATGGTTTTTGAAATGTAACTTTGACCATCAATTACTACCGAAATTTGTTTGCAAAATCAACAAAAATATGATATTGTGAAAGAATTTTTCAAGATGAATTTATATGTATTGATATTGTATCCACACTCCAAATAGTTTTTTAAAAAATATAGATAAAGTTTTGAAACTCTGGCTTAGAACAAAACTAAAACAACAAGTATGATGGAAACGGATTGCAGTGTGGAAAAGTCAACCGGAATTTTTCAATTGATTGATAAATCGCAAAATTGCTATTGTTGTGATGTAGCAGTTTCTTTTTATTTCTTTTCCTGCTATTCCCAGACTTACAAGAAGAGCTGCAATGTGGAGGACAAGAGCCACAACACCGCTCAATGCACAAATACTCTTGATGCCATAGATGAGGTGCATATGAACATTTTTTAAGCAATTATGGTTCCCATTCAATATTCAGAGCTGACAAATTGCCTGTTTGTAAAGTGTGTTAAGGACATATACCCAAATCACATTTTGGAGCCCCTGTGTACTCTTGCAAGCCCTCGTCCATACAAACTGAAGTTGAATTCGGGCATACGAGAGATGCTCCAACTCCAAGACTACCCTGCAGATCCTCACCTGTCTAGGATTTCTTCAAAGTGTAGAGTTAATGGCCAAATGAGCATATTCTTACTAGTATCTCTGGCACAATTAGCAGTAATCTTATGGCATATCTCATTTTCATCACAGACGGCGGAATATACAATGTCAAAAATATGGGCAAACAACGAGACAGTAAGACATGCCCTTGGTATCCACAAGGTATGATAGGCTGATGAGTTTTGATGTATAATTTGTACGATTGAAGATTGATCCATTCCATTGCAGGGTACAGTTCCTTCATGGTCAAGATGCAGCGACATAATATACACTAAAGATATCAAAAGCTCAGTGAAATACCATCTAGAAGTGACCTCTAGAGGCTACAGGAGTTTGATTTATAGTGGTGATCATGACATGGGCATACCTTTCATCGGCACGCAGGACTGGATTAGGTCTCTGAATTTCTCTATTGTTGATGACTGGAGACCATGGTATGTGGATGGACAAGTTGCAGGGTGAGCGACATAGAACTTACTACAACCACTGGTTTAGAATATGGGATACACAGTTGGAATGCAAATCAATATCTAGTAGTAAATTGTCTCACCAATTTTATATTCTTGTGTAGATATACAAGGTCATACTCTAACAACCTCACGTTTGCCACTGTGAAGGTAGGAGGCCAATTTTTTTTTGTTTCATTTACTGTATAGATCAAATATCAAGAATGCATGAGGCATGACATGGTATTTTTTGGTTTGTGAAACAGGGGGGTGGACATACTGCTGCAGAGTACATGCCAAGGCAATGTTATGCTATGTTTGCAAGATGGGTTTTTGGTGACCCTCTCTGATGGTGTAAATTGCAGCCCCAAGTGGAGAATGCCATTGTGTTCGAAACGCTTCTGTTTTGGATTATATAAGAAAAACGTGCCTGGCCGCTGGTGAGGAATAATAAAATTGCGGGCGTGCCAGTGTATCGAAATACACAAATAAATAAAATATAGAAAAAACACATGATCTTTATTAATATCGCCGGCAAGATACATAGTTCCCATTATTTTTGCGCTCCATAGTCTGTTGGAAGAACATCTTATATAGGCAATGTGGATTTTTTGGATCCTGGAGTCTCGAAAAATCTCCCAGTTAATTATATCCGCAAGAATACGCAGAAAACCTCCGATTAAGTTGTGCTTTGTTTTGTTTATCAATCTTCGCCTGCGTTCGCTATGCATGTAAAATAAATAATAATAAAATAGTGAAGTGTTGGCATAATCGGCAGAAATCGCGGTCTAGTTGGACCATCTGCCGTGGAGAAGAAAGCTCGAAATCTTGAACCTGTTTGCCTATGTCAGTTCGGATTTAAATAACCGCGGACGACACGATATTGGAAGTACTGGAAAATACATCAGCTCCTCCAGGTAACCTGAAAATAAGAACATGCATAGCTACGCCCGGCTCCGATTGACTTAATGACGCAGAAACAACATCTTCGGGTATGATACGCAAATATAATATTTTGACATATAGCGAATAATAAAAAAAACCACGAAGCATATTATCCATGCTTCTTTGTATTTTCCTTTTGCACTGTATTTCGACGGCGTCTCCGGGGTATAATATGCAAATAAAGTATTTTTTACATATAGCAAATAATCAAGAAATTATGCAGCGCATTATCCATGCTTCTGTATATTTTCTTCTGCACTGTATCGCGTTAAATCAATAAATTGCCAGTGCTTGACTGCGTTTGGTTTGGCTCTGTTTCTTTTAGCTTATAATCAGATTATAAGCTGCAGCTTAAAATTTGTCATTTTTGTAATGGTTATATTTTGAAATATTTTATAGCTATCTTTTCGAAACTTTGCACAATTTGTCTCAAAGATCTCAAAAATATTATTTCATAATTTTTTTGGCCCTTTAAATCTTCTATAAAACACCACAACCTTTTCAGATTATAAACTAACCGCCGAAAGAAACACATAATTTATGCCATGCCCTGGACCGGAAAATATCACCCACTGCCCTGCGTATATATTCTTTTATCTCCACTCGAGCTGCTTCCTGACAAAAATTCCCCACTGCCTTCTCTTCATCTTCACCTGTACGCCTCTCACAGAGGCAAAAATTCCCCATTCCCTTCCGTTTACCGGCTAGGCTTGCCCGGACCGGCTGTCAGCAGCGCATGCAAATACGGCTGCTTTTGCCACACGGGGTGGCGGCAGCAGGCCGCAGCCACGCCCCGTGGCGGAACCTCCGCTCCAGCCACGCCGCACGTCGACCGCCATACCCAGTGGTGGCACCCACTGCCATTTACGCAATTAATTTTTACAGTGAATTATTATATTAATTATCATTTAACTGTTGATTATTTGAGCAATTTTTCCGTTCATAAGAGAATATACGTGTGAGAGAGAGAGAGGCAGGAGGTCAGTTGGGGCAGCACGCTGGTGGAGGCGGGATGCAGCACTTGGATGGCCGGCGGCATGGATGTGGCCGGCGTGGAAGATGAGGAGGGCCCTGCGAATCCACGGGGGCTCATTGTCGGCAGCGCACGGGTCGGCGTGGAGACGGGGTCGCCGGCCCGCCGTGGCCCGGAGAAATGGCAGCAGCGGCGCGAGTTGGCACGGAGGAGACCGAGGCGCGGCGGGGATCTGGGCGCGTGCTCCGGCGGCGCGCAGGCTACGTGGTGAAGGTAGGCCGGGGTCGGGTCCCTGTAAGCTTCGCACAGATGTGGGGTTGCCGATCCAGTGGTGCTTGGGAGCACGTCGGCTAGAGGCGGTGCACCGTCAACACTGGCTAGGTACATCTTTGATACTGCTTTGTTCATCGTGATTGTTCTTTGAAGCTATGAGGGAACCTGCTCCCTGAAAATAGAGAAAAGAACATCCGTACAAGTAAATAATCAAGATGATTAACTACCTGTCATTGCTTTCTTCTTTCTTTGCGTTGTTGAACTCGGATGCTATTGAGCGAGATGAAGATTTCGGTGAATTGCGTGTCTCCGATTGATGTATGTGCCTGTCCTCGGCAACAGAAGAGGTTGGAGATAAGATCACCTCTACCGACATTGTTTATCTGCAGACTACGTGCTGATCTCCAATATTATTCTCCCCTTTTTATTTTCTCTAAAATAAATCCACATAATAATCTCCGATTGAAATTTTATCGTCCAACACATTGCAAAATGATTGGTCATCGTATTTGTTGCAAAATGTGAAAGCAATGATTTTGAACAATACAAAGGTGATTCATGTTCAAATATGAACTAACCCAGCACTAACAAAAAAATATTTAACTAGTAT
Source organism: Raddia distichophylla (assembly GCA_005191435.1). Classification (NCBI taxonomy): domain Eukaryota; kingdom Viridiplantae; phylum Streptophyta; class Magnoliopsida; order Poales; family Poaceae; genus Raddia; species Raddia distichophylla. The sequence continues at coordinate 20,431 of SPJY01015487.1, read as the reverse complement.
GGCGCGACCGGGGTGGGGTTGAAATGTTGAATCGACGCAAAAAAATGGAATTCAACAATCTATTCAACACATACACACCCTAGAATGGATTATTTCATCCTCGCAAAATGGCACTGAGCTGTGTACGGACTCATACACGGCCCATCGGTTTTAGTCAACCGCATGAATGTGAATACTGACACAGTGACACTCCGTCGAATGAAAGCCAATCTCCAACGATAGCCACTGGGATCATCCGCCGTCACGGCGGTGCCGTTACATGTACTATCATGTTGGGCCTGTCTATTATGGGGTCCACATGTCAGTACCTGTAACGGCACTACCGCAACGGCAGAGGATATCAATCGCCAGCAATAATATACCTAATTAAATAAGTATCCAGTGCAAATGTTCCTTGGGTGATAATATCTAAATCTAAACTACTATATAATTGAGCAGTTGGCCTAGATCCAACTTCAGATCATATCCGTTTATTCCCTTCTTCCATCATCCAACAATCATAATTTTCTAGAAATTTGCTATCAACTCGATACAAAGAGACCACGGACTCTTGACTCGATACGTATAGATCACAGACTCTTGGGTCTCTTGACTCAATACGTATAGACCACGGACTATTGACTAGATACGTATAGACCACGAACTCTTGCTCATATATACACGGGATTCATGGTCTCTTTACTCGATACGTATAGATCACCACGACCACAGAATCTTGGGTTTCTTGACTCGATACGTATAGACTATGGACTCTTGCCCATATATACACAGGATTAATTTTTTTCTCCCGTTATAAATCTTCTTAATCCTAATTTTTCCTAATCGCGGTGGTAGCTTGTCTGCCTGATCACTAGACAGTTTTCTTTTCCACATGAATTACTTGGACGGGTTACATATCTCCGGTGTATAAGTGGACGGGTTATATATCTCTGGTGTATAGCTACTATATATAAGAACACATCAAATTGCAGAGATATACCGGCTGGCCAGTCTCGCTAGCTGTCCGTAAGCTGCACGTATACAATATACCTGTACAAACTCCTACCGTACTACGACACGTGCATGCATCGCGTTCGCGCAGGGGACGCAGGTGGCCTGAACCCGTACGTGCACGCGCACGCTTCCTCGCCGCCGTCGTCGCTTGACCGGCCGCTGTTCCAAGTGCCGCCGTCGCCACTGGCCGCCATGCGTGACCCGCCGTCACTCCTTGTACGAGTACAACTGGTAGTCCGTCGAGTTGGCCTACGGCGACGTCACCGACGTTGACTCCGTCGCAGCCGCCGCCTTTCATGGTTGCGATTATCTAATGTATTCTGATCTCGATTCAAATTCGGATCAAGCAATAGACATCCATAAGCTGCACGTATACAGTATACGTGTACAAACTCCTATCGTTGTACGACGCGTGCATGCATCACGCTCGCGTGGGGACGCCGGTGGCTTGAACCCGTCCATGCACATGCACGCTTCCTCGCCGCCGCCTTCCTCGCGCTGTCATCGCTTGATCGGCCGCCCAAGCGCCGCCGTCACCACCGTGCGTGACCCGCCATCGCTCCTACGGCTCGCCCCCGTTGTCCAAGCTCCTGTAAGACATTAAGGCTTTTCGTTTTATGTTTGTTGTCTGTTCCTTTTTCTCTGTAACTGTAACCCCATGAAAATGTCTTCAATCTCAGTTTTCCATCAAATCGCATATGTTTAATTTCATCTTACAGAGAAGAAGCAAAATCTTGAGTTTTCTAATAAGTTGGATAGGTTTATTAAGTTGCATAGTATATTACTTCAACGTGCTTTGCACGTGCGCTTGCTAGTGTTAATAACAAATCGGAGCCATCAGATCCACAAGGAACAACCCAGATCTGAAGAGGTGGAAGCCACATTTCTCACTTAAACATTTTCAAGAAAACCCCCCTAACTTTTCTAGTATTTAAATATTTCAATAAACTGCTGATGGGATTCTTTAGTGACTAAAAATAGCATATGCCTTAATAAAAGGCTATGAAATTTACCTAAGATATAATATAACTTTCTGGACCTAGGAAAATTATAAAAATACATGTAATCACCTTAAATAGAATATTAGATGCTAATCAAGCCCTTTTGCCATTATCTTATATACTAAAATGGTTCTAAAATGTATTTAATCCCAGCTGGAATTAATTAAACAAAAAGGGGATATTCACTGGCGTGATATTAACATCATTAAACTTATGACCATATCCCATTATTTGATCATGCATTGCATAACATTTTCGTCAGCCCACATACGAGGTTCCATGACGCATAGGTGTGAAATGAAAATCGTTACAAATTAATAATATTTACATTCATGCATCATGATTTACTTGCATTTTTGAATATTTACTAGTGTTAACTGGTGAGAATAGATGTAAACGACCCGAAGGGCTGGTCTAGAGACGTTGAGGAGGACTATCCGTCGGAGCAAGGCGAGTGAACATTCCATATATAGTTCATGTCTATATCTAGTTTCCTAAAACTATGTTGTTTGCTATGAAAATATGTGCTATTTGAATTGTCTACTTGTTATCCTATTGTCTACTTGTTATCCATATTATAAACATGCATGTTCCATGTTACTTGATTACCTTAATATGTCTGCGTTGATTTTCATACTTTTTGAATAACCTAAGTCTAGATTGGTAACATGACGCATAGGTGTGAAACGTATGGAATCATCAAAAGCATTTATAGTTGCATTCATGCATCATGATTTATTTGCATTTCTAGATATTTATGGGTGTTAACTTGTGTAAACGACTCCGAGGGCAGGTTCGACGACGTCAAGGAGGAATACACGCGGGAGCAAGGCAAGGTAACATTCGATCCATAGTTCATGTCTATACCTAGTTTTGTAAAATTATGTTGTTTGTTATGAAAATGCATGTTGTATAAACTGATTACTTGTTATTCATGTTATAAACATGCATGTTTCTTGTTACTTGATTGTCGTACATGACTACTTTGATTGTTGTGACATACTAATAAAACTTTATTAGGTGTCCCAATATTTTTCCAAAAGAAATCCAAGATATAACTTTATATTCTACAGCAAATCTCAGTTTAGCCGCTAATGGGTGAATTAGCAGGTAATTAGGACCCATAGCACCTTGATTAGCACTTTTAGCCCACTAAAGAAGGCCAGAGGCCCCTTCCCTGCGCCCTAGCCCCTATAAACACTCTCCCTCACTGTTCCCCGCCGGCTACCCCACTCCCCACCCCCAAACCCTAAACCTATGGCTCAAAGACTCCCTTCCCGAGGACGTTTCTGAGGTAAACATCATTTTATCGTAGGCAAATCGACGTGTAGATGACACCATTGGATAGATCTCGTCGAGACGGTCAAAATGCATATGCGGATCGCCCGATTTGGTGCTATTTTCCGCCCTGATAGAGCTCGCCATAGTTAGGGTGATCCACGGTCTCCGGCGATCCTCCGCGTCCGCGCCGCCGGGGGAAGATCCGGAGCCAACCAATCGCCGCCCGACGCGCGTCCCGGCGGGGCTCGCAAAGCATGTCCGCACAGGACCGCGCCGGCGACGCCGCCAATCACGCCCTGACGCGCGTCCTGGTGGGGTCCACCTGCCGCATCGGTTACCGACAGCGCCGCTGCCCTCGCCCAATCACGTAGTTGCCAAAGTGTCGTTAAGGCATTATTGATTACTTTACCTATTTGAGATAACAATAAACTAAAGAGCTAGATAGGGTGATTTAAAATTATCTTGAAAACTGGCTTTACGCAAATAAAAGAACCTCTTCCCCTCTCTGAAGCCTCTAACACTAAGTGCATTAAAAGGGGTGTTAACTAGTTAGTGTGGAGGACACTAACCTCACATGCTCCCCCTCCTTTAGATGTAGGTCTTGAAGAGGATCTATACGAATGCCATTAAGATGGGGATCAAGGCTACGATGGCCATGATGACGTTTAAGGTTGCTCTCGTTGCTTGCAGGAATGCATAGCCGTTGGGAAATTTTTTTGGATATACTTTGTTCCGCCAACCTTCCAAAATCTGATGATTCTTTTGTAATAAGTCTTAAAATCGTTAGTTGTTCTATTACTGAGCCTACGGGCTACATCTATGTGATGTAATATTCCAGGGCGATGATTTCGTATGTATGAAATGTAACTCGACCACGTATTGCAAGCACTAGTGTATAGATTCGGGGACTAGTGCATATAAGCAGTGACTCTCATGTAAATATAAAATTGAGGGCTCACAATTTGTCGGTGCTGTGGACCATTCTTCCCAAGTCTCCTTGTACAATGTGAAGGCTCTGGGCTGTTGGATTATTGCTTTTCCACGTGTGCCACAGGGATGGCTTACGAAGCAATTGCTACATGGTATTATGGTCTAAGTGGCTTTGTGATCTACACTTTAGGGTGTAACCTTCTATCCACTCTGTAGAGTTATACATCATAATAGTTTTGCTCATGGTCAAGATCATATGAAGAGAATATTTGTATGGTATGATCATCTTTTTTGAAAGCTAGGATTTTAGAAAAAAAAAAAAAAAGGTAATGAAAAGAAGGCTTTACAATGGAAAGATTAAAGCAAAAGATTTCATTTTATCCGGATTGGTTTCGAAAGCTATCTTCCCTAACAAACTTAGGGAAAATTCCTCAAAACTTTCGTGTTCATAAAATGACCCAAGCCTTGTGAAGAATATTCTCCGAGGCTTATGAAGAATAATTATAGGCTCGGACTTGGGGACGGACGTCCGACGCTGCGCTCGCGCGTCGGACGCCTCCCCGGCCCAGCCCAGCGTGTGCGCTCGCGGGAAATGAGAAAAAAGCAGCACGAACGCGATCGCAAAAAAGAGAAAAAAGCTGCCCCATCTGCATGCATGCAATGACATCATTGATGATGTCAGCGGATATAGTACTTTTAGTTTTTTCTTTCAACGGCCATAGATTTTTACTGGTTGATCCAATGCACGAACCGTTTGCACCGTTGCGTTCCTCGCATTTTTACGAACAAAACAAGACCAATGTTGAGATTAGAGGAAGATTAGAAGAGATTTTTCAAGGAAAGAGAGGCAGATGAGCGAGGGGTTGTGTTAGGCTTGCAGAAGCTGTAGCAGGGCAGTAGACGTCGTGTGAGGCGTGGCCAGGAGCTGTTGCAGAGCAAGGTAACATAGACCAGAGCAGATCTGTATTTCTTTGTAAGAGGATTTGATTGGGGAGGAGCGCCCGGAATCATTGCCCCGCAGACGTAGGCAGGTGCCGAACTGCGTTATCAAACGTGTGCGTCTCTGGTAATATTTTTCTAATCTTGCATGTGCTTGATCTATATTAATCGATTGCTTCCGCTTAGTTAGGGGTATTTAGCGCCTACGATCCTACATCCGGGTCGGTGGTGCGGCGATGGGTTTTGATCTCTCGAGGTCGAGGGGAGAAGATGGCAATGCGGCGGGTGGCGTCGTGGCGAATAGATTTTTATCAGACGCGGCCACGCGGGGATTTGGCCGATTTGTTGATAAATTTTGCACACAGGCCCTTGAATATTTTATCCGGTTTTCTCTCTCCTATGGTTTTCGTGTGTCTCTCCTTATGGTCGAGTGTCAAACCAACCCAATTCAGATTCATAATTTTTATGGGACATATGGATACAGATGAGAATAGTTTTGTCAATATATGAGCACGGTTACTGAGATATATGGACATAAATAGTGTCAAAAATGGGTAAGATAAAATATGGGGGCGACTACTGTTCGGCGGCCGAACGAACGCCGCGGCCCAAACAAACGCGTGCATGCAAGTAGCGCTTCATAACCAATAAAAAAAATGACGCATGCATGTCCCTTACGCGCTAGAAACTGTACATTACACATGCACGGAGGTTTGCATGCGCTGACGTAAGCACGACGTCAGCAAAGATTCCATTTTCGTTGTTCTTTAAACGGCAATAACTTTTGATTGGGAGCTCCAATCCACAAACCGTTTTCACCAGCGTGTTTCTGTCATTTTTACGAACAAAACAAGACCCATGTTACTATATAAAAATTTCTTGAAACAATTTGCCTATACTATGGAATAATTAGTTTAGCCTATTGGAACAATACGTTTGGTCTGATAGAACAACTTAATATTTGCCCCTGCTGGAACAATAGGCTACCCTATTTGAAACAATATGTATGATTTGATGGAACAACTTATACCTATTGGAACAATGTATTTGGCCTGTTGGAACAATAGGCTAAACGCTCTCAATTAAAATAAAATATGTCTATTATGATGGAACAACTTGTAACTTATACCTATTGGAACAATGTATTTGGCATGTTGGAACAATTGGCTAAACCTCTCAATTAAAACAAAATATGTTTATTATGATGGAAAAACTTGTATATCTATTGGAACAATGTATTTTGTCTACTGGAACAATAGACTAACCCAGTTGAAACAAAAAAATATCCAGTATGGTGAACTGCTGGAACAATTTTATTTGCTTGTTGGAACAGTCTTATTTACCTGCTGGAACAAATTATTTTTTGCTTTGTGCTTCAGAACAATTATAGTTGTCTTGTGGAACAATTATATATTACTGTAGAACAATTATATTTGCTTATGGGAACAACTGTATTTGCATGTGGGAGCAATTGTATTTGTCTTTTGGGAACAATTATATTGCCTTTGGGAACAATTATATTTGCCTTGTGAAGCAATTAAATTTGCCTGTGGGAACAATTATATTTGCCTGTTGGGACAACTATATTTGCCTTTAGAAACAACTATATTTGCCTATGGGAACAATTATATTTGCCTTTGAAACAACTATAGTTATCTTTGGAAGCAACTATATTTGCTTTTGGAAACAACTATATTTGTCTTTGGGAACAATTATATTTGCATGTGGGAACAGTTATATTTGTCTTTGAGAACAACTATATTTTTTTTTGGGAACAACTATATTTTCCTCGTGGAACAATTATGTTGCATGTGGGAACAAATTATATTTGCCTTTGGAACAATTATATTTGCCTTTGGGAACAATTATATTTGCCTCGTGGAACAATTATATTTGCCTTTGAAAACATTTATATTTGCCTTTGAAAACATTTATATTTGCCTGTTGGAACAAATTGTATTTGTCTTTTGAAACAATTATATTAGCTTTTGGGAACAATTATATTTGCCTCGTGAAACAATTGTATTTGTCTGTGGGAACAATTATATTTGCATTTGGGAACAATTATACTTGTCTTGTGGAACAATTATATTTGTCTATGGAAATAACTATATTTGTCCTTAGGAATAATTACATTTGCCTCGTGGAACAATTATATTTGTCTGTGGGAACAATTATATTTGTCTTTGAAAACAATTATATTTGTCTCGTGGAACAATTATACACCTTGGGACAAATTTTTGGTGCTATTGCACCTTATTTTCCTTTCATATATGACTGACTGAAGTAGAAAATAAAACTGCATGTTTTTAAATTTAAATAGCAAAATGAAACACACTTTTTTTCTAGTCGCTGTGTTACGTACGGCCATAATTTGTCTACGGAAACAATTGTATTTGCATCGTGGAACAATTATATTTGTCTTTGTGAACAATATTATTTGCCTCGTGGAACAATTATATTTGCTTTTGGAAACAACTTCAACCCAGCCTTCACATCTCCCTCCTTGCAATGGGCGTCTATCAGTGTCATGAAAACAACGGCATTGGGGATGACACCTTTCTTGCGCATTTCATCAAAACTTCTCCTTTGCATCCTCGATCCTCCCTGTCCGGCACATACCCTGAATCAAAGTACCAAACGTGTAGACGTCTGGTGCGATGCCGGCCTCCGGCTGTTGCCTGTACAGACCTGAAGCGCCGTCCAGATCACCCACCTTGCACATCCCCCAAATCAACGTGTTAAAGCTGACCACCGTCGGCTGTACGCCCCTTCTTCCGCACTTCGTCGAGCACATCTCGTGCGCTGGCTAGCTCGCCCAATCTGACGAAGTCCCGCATCAGCACGTTGAACAGCCTGACTTCTGGGGGCATGCCCGCGTCAAGCAGCTGCAGGTAGTAAGTATAGGCTTCAGGAGCAGTGGGGAGCTTACGCACGAAGCCGGAGCAGACGGGGACGGCGAGGCGGATGCCTTCGCGGAGGACGAGGAGGATGAGGGAGCAGGCGTCCGGGAGGAGGCCCTCATCGGCATAAGCCGAGGCGAGTTCGGAGACAAGAGGGGCAGGATTGGCGGAGGTGGCGGCAGAGAGGAGGAGAGGGAGGAGGGTCGGCGGGGAGGAGCGGCCGAGGTGGGAAGCGAGGAGGCGGAGGATCGGGCGGGAGAGGTGCGGGAGGCGGTGGCACAGGAGGACCTGGGACATGGAGAGGAAGGAGGCGGGGGTGTGGCGGAAGAGGCCCAGAGGGGACGCGAGGAGGAGGAGGCGGAAGAGGGAGAGGAGCGGGAGCGGCGGAACGGCGAGCAGGTTAAGGGTAAGGAGGGAGAGGAAGTGGGCGGAGGTGAACGCGGGGAGGAGGCGGAGCAGGGGCAGGGGCGCGGTGGCCGGGAGCGGCGCGGGGTGGACGGGGAGGGCGAGCGCGACCTCGGAGGCGGCGACGAGGAGCGGGTCGGCCTCCGCCGTGGACGGCGCCGGCGCCGGCGAGGCTTACCATGGGAGACGCGCGGGCGGTAGGTACCGTGGCAGCTGCGAAGCTTGTGGTGGGAGGAGGGCAATAGAGGAGGATGCGAGTGAGGACGCGCGCCTCTCCGCATGGGCCACGGCCCATCAGAGCGTCCGACGCTGTCGGACGTATGGACAGGAGCATTATCGATAATTATACTCACATTTACTGTGTTTAGTATTTTTTCCGAACCATCAATCGAAGAACAACCAGTTTTAACAACCCTGACAAAGATTACGAGGATTTCCCAGAAGATTAGGATGCTTCCTACTATCTTGTTGTCTAACTGGGTTAGTATCGTTGTATTAAGAATTTGTATAAGATGCTGTCGTACTTTGTATCTCGTACTGAATGCCACCATTTATGTATTAATTGTATCGTGGTTATTCCCACGTATGTTCTAAATTATGTAGGCTTGTAATGTATCACATTGTATTAAATTGTACGCACTAGTTCTGATCCTTGGGACGAGTATGTAATACAGATCGAGAGTGATTCATTCCTTTTGGTCGGGTCCTAACACCATTTGGATGGGCCTCCTAGAAAACTGGCTGAACCTGGATACGGCAAGAAGGCAACAGCTCAAGACAGGACATTAGCGGCTACTCTAACCCTAAACCAGTGAGCAGTGACAACGACGATACTTTCATGTAGATATACAATTAATTGGTGTTGGTGATTAATGAGCGGCCCACCTCGAGCTGAGCCTTGGGCTGATTCCGTGTCAGCCCACTGCGCGTACAGAAAGTCCAAGAAGCCACCCTTGGCCGCGCTGAAGGAGGCGTCTAGCCCGCCGGGGTCCGCCCCAAGCTTGACCAGGTCAACCGCGTTGTCCCGGGTCTCTGCCGAGGGCGTGGCGCACCACCCGGGCTTCCCTTAGCCCGGGCGAAGGCTCTGCGGACAGTACGCCTGTTCATGGACAGGTGGCGACAGCTGTCGCGTCCTGCCGCACTTTCTCCGGCCTTGACCAGAACGAACTATGCCTCCCGGGAACCCGCAGCCCGGGGAAGGGCACGCGGGCAGCCCGGTTTGCCGTTTGTCCTCTTTGGCAAGCAACGGACGGTTGTTACGCTACGCGATGCCCCCAACGGGCGGCGTGAGGCTGGCCTAGTCCAGTCAATGCTATATTGGGGATAAAGGAAAAGTGCTTTCTTCCTAAAGAAGGATTCCTCTCCGTATCAGCACCCCAAGACAAACACGTGTCCAGTACTAACCCGACCAGTTTCTTCTTGCAGGCTCAAGACCAGACAGGGCCCTAGAACGAGACAAGAGCCTCACCACTAGAGCAAAGACCGGTGCGGGGCCCACCGCATCAGCTTCGGGCGACCCGCCGCGCCTATAAAAGGAGGATTCCTGGACATTCGAAGGGACCCAGGAGATCCGACCCCCAGCTCCAAGCACACAAACCACGTCCGAAGCTTCCTTAGCAATAGCCTTAGTTCTTGGTCACCATCGTTGTAAGCTCGGGATCGGTGCCTCCAAGCCCGGTCTCGGCACCCTTGTACTGTTTTCCACCATATAAGCAACAAGGCTGGAGTAGAGCTGTTGCTCGGCAGTGGGGGCTCGAACTAGGGTAAATTACTTGTGTCTTCATAGTTCGTAATTGTTCTCCCCTCTTCACGTTACAAAGGATCTGTACCCGGATCACCGAATCGCACCAGGCCCTTGTCCGGAAAGACAGTGCGGCCTTAGCCCCCGCAGGCTTGGCCGCCGCCCTGGGCTGCTGAGAAGGGTGGTCGTTGGGCCTCACACCAACTACAAATTCGTCTACCGGTCCGTGGTCTCACTGCTCTGCAGGAGCGCATTTCCCAGACACCGACAGCTGGCGCCCACCGTGGGGCCCATGAGCAGCCCTCAGCACTCCGTTCCCTCGGACATGCCTGAGGTTCCGAGCAGCGACGAGGTTCTGGACCTCGAGTTCGATGAGTGCGATGATCTGGACGACCTGGTCCCATCGTACGACGGCTGGCGGGAGGAGTACCTTGCCGAAGCCGGGGCTGACGAGATGGAGGTTGATGCCTCTCTCGCCCTAGGGGTAGAGTTTCGTCCCGAGGAGTCGCTCCCTGAGCCGGACCCCTCTGTCACCCACGTCAGCGAGACTCCCATAGAGTTTGAGCTGGTTGGTGACTCCGCCACATCTGCTGGCGATACCGGGACGTTTCCCCCGGCGTCGCGCACGTCCCGCTGCATCTTTGCGGCTGCGGTCGACGGCGACGCCGCGAACGGGGAGGCTCAGGAGCAGCTGCGCCGCCGCACGGCAGCCTCCAAGTTTTTCAACGATGCCGTCCGTTGCGTCATGGACGGGATCTGTGAGGAGGACCGTCGCCAGCGCACCCCGTCGGGTCGCCAGCCGGTCGACTCTCTCATCGAGACAATGATGAACCCGCTCCTACGCAGCCAGCAGAGGGCGTGCGCCATCACCGCGGTCGTCCGCGATCTGGAAAAAGACCCCCGCGGCTTCATTATGGCGGACCTGTGTCCGACCATTGCCGAGGGCGTCGGTTTCATCACCTGCGGCATCGACCAGCACGAAGAGCAGGCTGGTTGCGGTCGCCCGGATTTCTGGCGCGGGAACGAGTCTGACCGCCGCGGTGCTCAAAACCGCTCCGGCCAGGACGGCGCTCAGGAGCGTTCCCGCCGCCACCGCAGTCACTCGCGCCAGACTCAGACGGCCTCCTCCATCGGAGGTTCGTCACGCGCCCCAGGCGAAGTGTTTTCCCGCCTAGGCCCACGTCGGGATGCCTCTCCCCCGAAAACCGCTCCGGGATGCCCCGCCTTCTCCCGCGCTCTCGGTGAAGTGCCGTGGCCGCCGAGGTTCAAGCCCGGGCCAATCGAGAAGTTCGACGGGAGTAAGAATCCCAAGGAGTTCCTCTCCATCTACACCACTGCCGTCCGAGCTATGGGACGAGACGAGGCCATCATGGTCAACTACTTCCCCACAGTGCTCGAGGGCATGGCCCGGACCTGGCTGTTCAACCAGCGACCTAGTTCTATCCGAAGCTGGTCCCAGCTGCAGGATGCCCTCCGCACAAGCTTCCAGGGGTGTTACGCCTGCTCTGGGCGCCCCCAGGACCTCAAGCTGGTGGTACAGCGAGACGACGAAAGTCTCCAGGACTTTGTGTGCCGGTTCGTTAGAGCCCGCAACACAATTCCCTGCATCTCCGACGAGGCCATCATCGAGGTCTTCAAGGATGGCGTGAGGGACCGGCGCTAAACCGAGGACATCGAGCTTCACCCGGTCAATACCGCGAGTGAGCTCTTCTGCACCGCGGCCCTCTACGTCAACGCCTCCGAGGCGGTTAAGCGCAAGAGGGGCCGAGCGAAGAAAAAGGCCAAGGTCGGCGATGGCTCGAGCAAGACCGAGGCGGACAAAAAGAAGAAGAAGTGGCAGGAGCAGCCCGCCAAGTTCATCGCCGCCATCGAGCCCGACCAGCCCGAGTGCCCGCCGCAGCGCCCTCCACCGGTGCCCCCGCCGCCGCAGCGCCAGCCGCTGTAGGGACAGGCGCAGCAGCGACCTCCCCAGGCTGGAGGCAGGCCGCGCGGCGGTCAGGGGCCTCCTCAGGGTCGACCTCCCCGTCCACAGCGGCAAAACAGAGGTGAGGACCCGTTCGATGACCCTAGTATTTTCTGTCGCCTCCACCAACACCCCGGCCACGACCTGCGCAACTGCCGTACATGGGCCCGCCAGTTGGAGGACTTCTACGCTGGCCGCAGTCCCATGCCCGAGCTGCCCGAAGGTGCGGCCGCGGCTCCAACTCCCCAGGGCGGCCAGGACTAGGGCTTCCCTGAGGCCAGCGGCCACGTCGCCGTCATCTTTGGCGGCACGTCGGCCTACAGCTCCCGCCGTGAGCTAAAGGCCGCATCCTGCGAGGTCCCCCACATCTCCCGCGGCGAGCCCGCGGCGGAATCCCTACCTTGGTCCAACCAGGCCATCACCTTTTCGGTGACGAATTGCCCGGCCGGACTCTCCAAACCCAGTGCCTCCCGCCGGTGCTCTGCCCCACCATTGGCAACACCCGACTTGACCGTGTCCTCGTGGACAGCGGGAGCTCGCTGGACATCATCACGGCGCTCATTCTGGGCCTCATGCAGGTCCCGCGCTTCAAGATCAAGGACATCACTGTCCCTTTCCACGGGATCGTCCCAGGGTTGTCCCTTCACCCCGTCGGGCAGGTCGTGCTGCCCGTCACGTTCGGCTCCTCCGCCAACTTCCGGACGAAGTACATCACCTTTGAGGTGGTGGAAACGGAGCTCCCCTACAACGCCATCTTGGGGCACCCAGCTCTCTCCAAGTTCATGGCGGTCTCCCACCACGCCTACCATTGCCTAAAGATGCCGGCGCCTATGGGAGTCATCACCGTCCGGGGCTACCATAAGACGGCTCTCAACTGCGACGAGACCGCGCTGGCCATGGTAGGCCAACTCCCTACCCGTGGTCCCAGCGGCAAGGAGCGCTCCACAGCGCGCCCGAAGGTGGCACTGCAGCCGCAGGAGCCCACCAAAACCATCGTCCTCACGGAGTCAGACCCCTCCAAGGTGGTCCACGTGGGGACAACTCTTGAGCCTCAATAGGAACTCGAGCTCATTACCTTTCTCCGGGCTAACAAGGACGTGTTTGCATGGGAACCGTCCGATATGCCCGGTGTCGGCGGATAATAAGGATCCATTGCCTACATGATTATAGGAGATCACAAACATGGTCTTGTTATTGTTGATGACTATTCTCGCTTCTCATGGGTATTCTTTCTAACTGATAAAAGCGTAGGTCAAGGCGTACTAAAAAAATTCATGAAGAGATCACAAAATGAGTTCGACCTCAAGATTAATAGGATAAGGAATGATAATGGAACCGGGTTCAAGAACACCGAAGTTGAGGAGTATCTCCATGAGGAGCGCATTAAGCATGAATTCTCGGCCCCTATGAGACTCAACAAAATGGGGTGGTCGAAAGGAAGAATAGAACCCTCATCTAGTCCGCAAGAATAATGCTCATTGAGTACAAGGTCTCGAAAATATTGTGGGCGGAAGCCATGAACACCGTATGCCATGCATCAAACCGGCTTTACCTCCACAAGATTTTGAAGACGACCTCATATGAGCTCCTCACTAGGAACAAGCCAAACATTTCATACTTTCGAGTATTTGGTTGTAAGTGCTATATTCTCAACAAAAAAGCTAAATACTCTAAATTTTCATCTAAAGTTGATGAAAGGTTCTCACTTGGTTTTGGCTCAAATGCGCACGTGTACCGAGCTTCAACAAAGCCTTCGAGGTTGTTGAGACATCGTGCAATGTGACATTTGATGAGACTAACGGCTGTCAAGAAGAGCAAGTTGATTAATGTGTGCTAGATGAGTAGGTGTCACCTAGTGAAGCTAGAAAGAAGATGGCTATTGGTGACATCAAACCTCAAGAAGGTGAAAAGGAAAAGACACCACCATCGCCATCAATTCAAGTGAAGCCTCCCATCTTGATGCAAGATGATGAGAACAAATAGAATGATGAGGAAGAAAAGGAAGAAACTACTTCAAAGACACCACCTACATGGATTCCAACCCATATCCAAAGAGATCATCCCATTGACAACATACTTGGTGACATCAATAAGGCAGTCTCTACCCGATCTCGAGTTCCAAATTTTTGTGAACATTACTCATTTGTCCCTTTTGTGGAGCCTTTGAATGTACAACAAGCACTTAAAAAACCGGATTGTATTTTGGCAATGCAATAATTATTGAACAACTTCACAATAATGAAGTATGAGAGTTGGTGCAAAGACCGAAGCAAAACGTGATTGGAACAAAATGGGGTTTCCGCAATAAACAAGATAAACATGGGATTGTGTCAAAGAACTAGGCATGGTTGGTTGTATAAGGCTTCACACAAATCGAAGGTTTGGATTGTGGTGAAACTTTTGCCCCCGTAGCTAGGCATGATTCTATTAGATTATTACTTGTCTTTGCCACCATGGTTTCAAGCTATATCAAATGGACGTGAAGAGTGCTTTCTTCAATGGGCCAATCTCTGAGCTAATCTCTCTTAAGCAATCTCCAGGCTTTGAAGATCCAAAGTATCCTAACCATGTGTACAAGCTTTGAAAGGCTCTATATGGGTTCAAGCAAGCACATACAGTTTGGTATGAGTGTCTACGAGATTTTCACGTCAAGATAGGTTTCCAAATCAGTACAATTAACACTACTCTCTTCACTAAGAATGTTGATGGAGATTTATTTGTGTGTCAAATATATATCGATGACATTATATTTGGTTCTACTAACCAAAGCTTTTGTGAGGAGTTTAGTAGGATAATGGCTAAAAGATTTGAAATGTCAATGATGGGATAATTGGTTTTCTTCCTTGGTTTTCAAGTTAAGCAAACACAGTTTGGAACCTTCTGTCGGGGATAAAATCACGGCCCATTGCCATGGCCCACTCCCTGACGGCCCAATCGAACAGCCTACTAGGGCCTAGCTCTCTAGAAGGTACTATCAGGCCCATATGCATCCTGCTGAACAGCTTCCTGGTTGGCACGGTGCGTAACGGCTTAGGATTCATGTTTGGGTCCGACTCGAGCAAGAGTTTCGCACGGCTACATAAAGACCCGGACGTGGTTTCCCGGATTGGAGCAGAAGTCGTGATCCCCAAGAATTGGAGTATACCTTGTCTACCTCGGGATGTATTTGGCATGTGTATGAGTTCGTTACGATCTCGTAGTTAGCCTGGCCCGATTGTCCCTCGGTAGGTCGGTTGTTCAACACTATTTAAACCGAGCCCCTACGGCATGTAGAGGGCACGACTTAGACGTACGCATCTGGCATTGCCAAGTACCTTTGTATTGTCGCATACTACTCGCCGAGATCTGTTCGTCTCGTCGAGTTCCACCTTGTAATCCTCTTTGACATAAAGAAAGGCTAGACGTAGGGCTATTATCTCCTCGAGAGGCCTGAACCAGGATAAAAACTCTGTGTCTCCCTGTTGCTCGTTGATTGCCGTTTTGCATTGCTCGGCAAGTCTTCTATCTCCCTTTTCAAAGAACCTTAGCTGACATGAGGTCAATATCTCAACCGTCGACTGTTGGCGCCGTCCGTGGGGAACTTCAGATCAAGATTGTTCGAGCATGTCGAACTCCGTCAGCGACCAGGAAATTCTTCCTGAGGGCTACGACTCAGAAGGACGGGATGTCACATCCCCTGTCAGCTCGGATCGATCTGTTCGATCTAGATCGCTTTCAATATCTGGGACAGAGATCCCTGGCTACGTGTCGGAGATGGTCCTAGATCAAGCTCCCGTCATTGACGATGATTACAGAACTGATGATCTCTACGATGGTTTAGATCTATCGGATTTCAAGGCTATGTTGGTCGATTCCTCCTGTGGCGACACAGTGATGACACCATCTAGCGTGCCTTCGCACGGCCCTCGCAGCGTTAATATGGCCGGCGCGGGGACTTCAGAGAATCCTGCACGGGCCACGGCGGCCGAAGAGATCGAGCATGTTAATTCTGCTCGGCAACAAGATGGGGGTGCGCCAGCTGCTCGATAGCAAGATGTTGTTCGCCGTAGCCTAGATGCCTCGATTAACCAAACCTTGGCGCAGATTCGCAATCAGCGCAAGCGTCAGCGACGCGATCCGCCTCGCGCTCCTACGCCAAGTCCCCCGGCAGAAGATCTGCCTGCTCGGGTTGAATCCCCGCGTAACCAGACTCCGGTCGGGCGAAACGCGGATGCCTCGGGGATCCCAGGACCCCTTGAGCAGAATCGGGAACGACTTCAAGCCCTGGCGACGGTGATCAAATCTGCCAACCACGACAATCTCGCCCTCATGGGCGACGCTGTTGCTTCTCGAGCGACTGGCTGAAGGCCTTAAGTCCATAGGCGAAGTCAACACTTCCTCCGGACAGCACAGTCTGCCTGTCCGGGTGGATTCAGACAACGAGCGCTCCGATCGATCGCGTGACCCTCGTCACCAACGAAGGGCGATTCGCAAGGAGCCAGATACCCGTGGTCGCTGACGCTCGCCAAGTCCCCGTGGTCACCGCAACCACAGGGGCAAGCGTGCCCACGATGATCACGGACGATCCCCTCGGGAAGAGCGCATTGTAGCGACCACGAGGAAGGAGCGCGGAGGATTGTCTCGGAGGGAGTTCCTTCAAGCAGAGTCCTCCCGTTCAACCAGAGTTCCCCCAGCAATAGGACCAACGTCTTTTCCAGACTAGGTTCTGCAGGGGAAGGTGGCAGGTCATACGCCTTGGGTAGCAAGGCCTTCTTTGATGAGCTCCGGGCTGTCAGATGGCCTTCCAAGTTCAAACCTGGCCACGTGGAGAGGTACAACGGGACCCAAAACTCAGAAGAGTTCCTTTCCATCTACGCTACCGCCATCATGGCAGCCGGGGGTGATGAGCTAGTCATGGCTAATTACCTTTCGACTGTTTTTGAGGGTGCTGCTCGGACGCGGCTATTCAATCAGCAGGAAGGTTCCATCTGCTCGTGGGACCAACTTTGTGACGCTCTGATCGCCAACTTCCAGAGCTGTTACGTGCGTCTGGGCAAGGAGGACGATCTGCACCAGATGATCCAGATGAACGGGGAGACCCTCCGCAACTTCGTGAAGCGTTTCATTAAGATTCGCAACACGATCCCGAACATCTCGGATGAATCTGTTGTCCGCGCCTTCAAAAACGGAGTCCGCGACGAGCGGCTCACCCAGGATCTCGAGATTAATGAGACCTGGACCGCCAACGCAGTGAGCGCTCCAATCGATCGCGTGACCCTCGTCACCGGCGAAGGACGACTCGCTGCGAGCAAAATACCCATGGTTGAGAACGCTCGCCAAGTCCCCGTGGTCATCGTGACCATAGGAGCAAGCGAGCGCGCGACGATCACGGACGATTCCCTCGGGAAGAACGCATCGTAGCAACCACGAGGAAGGAGCGCGGAGGATTGTCTCGGAGAGAGTTCCTCCAGGCAGAGTCCTCCTACCCAACTAGAGTTCCCCGGGCAACAGGACCAACGTCTTTTCAAGACTAGGTTCTGTAGGAGAAGGTGGTCGGACATACAGCTTGGGCTGCAAGGCTTTCTCTGATGAGCTCCACGCTGTCAGGTGGCCTTCCAAGTTCAAGCCCGGTCACGTGGAGAGGTACAATGGGCCCAAAACCCAGAAGAGTTCCTTTCCATCTACGCAACTACCATCATGGCGGTCGGAGGTGACGAGCTAGTCATGGCTAATTACCTTTCGACTGTCCTTGAAGGCGCTGCACGGACGTGGCTGTTTAATTAGCAAGAAGGTTCTATTCGCTCTTGGGACCAACTTTGTGACGCTCTGATCGTCAATTTTCAGAGCTGTTACGTGCATCTGGGTAAGGAGGATGATCTGCACCAGATGATGCAGATGAACGGGGAGACCCTCCGGAACATCATGAAGCGTTTCATCAAAATCCGCAACACGATCCCAAACATCTCAGACAAATCTATTGTCCGCGCTTTCAAAAACGGAGTCTGCGACGAGCGGCTCACCCAGGATCTCGAGATCAATGAGACCTGGACCGCCAACGATCTGTTCAAGGCGGCTGATCGCTATGCCAATGCGGCAGAACGCGTTCAGTATAAGAAGGCATTTGACAAGGGCGAGCTGCCCGCCCAGCTTGGTGTTGATGAGAGGAAGAAGTGCAGCAACAATCCTGATGACAAGAAGTCCCAGAAGAAGAAGAACAAAGGTGATGCGAACATTATCGTTGCAGGTATAGATCGTGCACCTCCTCTCAAGGACGGGTAGAAGAAGCCCAACAATAACTACAAGGGCAAGAAGCCCGCCCAGGGAGGCAATCAAGGCAAGAAAGGTCCGAATGACCGATATTGGCAGTTCCACCAGAATTACGGGCACGACATACGCCATTGCAGAACCTGGGCTGCAAAGCTCGAGGAGTTCTACAACGGCAAAGGTCCCATGCCCACCCTGCCCAAAAAAAGATGATGCCGGCAAGGCCAAGCACCAAACCGATGATGGTGATCGGAACGATGAGGATGACTATCCTGAGCCCGTCAACCACATAGTCGTGATCTTTGGCGGCTCCTCAGCTTATCCCTCTCGGCGCAGCCTCAAAAAGGCTGCTCGGGAGGTCCACAACGTCGAAAAGGGCAAGCCTCAGCCCGAGTCGATGAAGTGGACCGAGGTCTCCATCTCCTTCTCTAAGGAGGATTGCCCCACTGGGATGACAAAGCCTCAGCGACTCCCACTGGTGGTCGCTTCGACCATCAACAACGCCAGAGTCGGCGTGTCCTGATCGACGGCGGGAGTTCTTTGGATTTGCTTTCTGCCAAAGTCCTGGACGAGATGCAGATTCCTCGCTCCAAGCTCACAGAGGTCGCGATGCCCTTCTATGGGATTGTCCTGGGAGAAGCTGTTCAGCCGCTCGGGCAGATCGTTCTGCCCGTTACCTTCGGCAGCCCGAGCAACTTCCGTACAGAGTTGATCACTTTTGACGTGGTCGACTTTCCATCTGCCTACAACGTGATCTTGGGCCGGTCATCTCTTGGCAAGTTCATGGCCACGTCCCACCATGCATACCATTGCGTGAAGATCCCGGGTCCTAGCGGCGTGATCACGGTCAAGAGCAATTACAAAGCTGCTCTGGATTGCGACGAACAGTCCCTAGCCCTAGTTGACCAGCTTCCACCGCGTGGTCCCGAAGTACCGCAGACCAAGTCTGCACGTCCCAAGGTTTCTCTTCAGCCAGGAGGGAAACTAAGGAAGTTCCGCTGTCTCTTGATGATTCTTCCAAGACAGTTCACTTGGGGCCAATCTGGACCCCAAATAGGAAATCGAGCTCCTTGTCTTCCTCCGAGCTAATGCAGACGTGTTTGCCTGGGAGCCGTCTGATATGCCCGGATTCCCAAGGGAAGTTATCGAGCACAAACTGGCAGTCCGACCGGACAAAAGCCTGTTCACCAGGAAGCTTCGTCGCTTTTCGGATTTCAAGCAGGGGATCATCAAGGATCAGCTGGGCAAGCTGCTCGCTGCTGGGTTCATCCGCGAGATGGATCACACCGAGTGGCTGGCCAACCCTGTGATCATAAAGAAGAAAAGCGGCAAGTGGAGGATGTGTGTCGACCACACAGATCTCAACAAGGCTTGTCCTAAGGACAACTTCCCGCTGTCTCGCATAGACCAGCTAGTCGATGCTACTGCGGATGCCCAGATTCTGAGTTTTTTGGATGCTTAATCCGGTTATCACCAAATAAGCATCTCCCCCGAGGATGAAGAGAAGACTGCCTTCATCACCCCTTTCGGCACTTTCCGCTATACGACCATGTCTTTCGGTCTGCGCAATGCTGGTGCCACCTTCCAATGCTTAATGGAGAAGACATTCCCTGAAGAGCGAGGGAGGAACCTGGAGGTCTATGTCGATGACATAGTTGTAAAGAGCAAGTATGCTCCGGATCATGTAAAAGACCTGGCCGAGACATTTCGTAACCTCACCAGGCATAGAATTAAATTAAATCTAGAGAAGTGTACCTTTGGTGTTCGATCCAGAATGCAGCTCGGTTATTGTCGACGGTTGGGATATTGGCCCAAGTCAACTAAGGTTCTTCAAGAGTGAGATAGGAGACACGCCGAACAACCACGAACAACAACGAACAGGAGACATGGGTTTTTATCCTGGTTCAGGCCTCTCGGGAGAGATAATAGCCCTACGTCCAGCCTTTCTTTATATCAAAGATGATTACAAGAGGTGGCTCGACGAGATGAACAAGTCTCGGCGAGGTTATATGCAATAGTACAATGCTGGACC
>SPJY01015462.1:503646-553450 GCA_005191435.1 Raddia distichophylla | reverse complement strand
TTACAAGGCTGATTTTCAATATATATATAAACTTTGTATTAGAATATGTCTAAAACCATATGTTTTTCGATAACTGGAGGGGATCGAGTACGTATTAGTTAGGCATTAGCAATAAAAAAGAAGTTGGCTCGGCAGCGTAATGGTCCAGTTGATTACATATCACTTTTGTTCTTTTAGGCATGATCGTGTATGATCTTAATTCCATGACACATTTAATTAGCTAGATATTAGTCCCATGGCAAGAAACTTCTGATCACAATTAATCTTCATTTATCATTTCCATGTGACAAGTCTAACTATGTATATCACCTCATGAAAATCCCGTGTTTTTGATGACCAAATCCGTCTACGCTAGTATGAATGACGTCAATCCTAATTAGGGCTGCTGGCCTACCGTCGACCATATGCTGCCAAGGATAAATCCTTATGGTCGACGGCAAAACCATCGACCCTATTATGATCGACAGCCTTTTTCTAGTCGTCTACCATAAGGTTGATCTTGACGGCGTGCTTCACCATCATCTTATGGTCCACAATGACGTCTACCACAATTTTTGAATTATGGACGACCACATGGAGCCGTACGTCTACCATAAGCTCCTCCACGTGGGACCTATCAACATCCTTTATGATCGATGGCCACGCAAGGTCGTCTACCATAATTTTTGAATTATAGTCCACAGTCATGTGGAGCCGTCTACCAAAACTCCCACTACGAGCTAGGGACTCCTATGCGCCCCTTATGGTCGACGAACGTAACGCTATCTAGCATATGCGTGGCATTATGTTTGATGAATGACGTGGCTGTCAAACATAACTATGTCCTATGGTCGACGATCAGAACAATGCCATAGACCATAAGTATGCATCAACAAAAAAATGTTGTAAAAACCTAAAAAGTTTAGAAAATTGCATAGCTATTGTAGCCAGTGTTGTACTTGCAGAAAAAACCAATATATCCCACATATGACCCATATCCATACAATCTCATTGTCAACATCAAACATTCACATATAAAATCACATATATCATCATCGTGTCGACACATCCACATACATCATCATCAACACATCAAACATCCACATATAATATCCACACGTGCATTCATCCATGCAAAGAACATATTAGGAGAGTCTATACATAGCTAGGTTCGAGATGTACCATAATTAGGAGTACTAAGAAAACGTCACCATTGACTTAAGGCTGAGGAAGATCGAAGGATGAGCAAGCATGGAATCAAAAAATGCATCTAGTTCCTCTTGCTCAGTGCTGCCGGTGGCATTATCGCCATGTTGGACATCTTGTGCTAGTGCGGCTGACTCAGAGGCCTAAACGATAGAGTCGATGACACTACTACAGGACAATACATCATTGTCGGGCCAAAACATACTTCACTACCGGTTTCAAGACCAAAACGGCAGTCATAAGGGTCTATATTAATGTCGGGTACAAAACTGATAAAGGAATATCACTGTCGTGTCGTATATTGAGTCGGTAGTGATTACTAAATTCCACTGGCAGTTCTCTAGCACGAGCCGACAGTGATAATTCGTGTCACCCCTGGTTTGTAGCACCAGTCGGCAATGAGGAGGAAATATCACTACCAACTGTTGTACGACCCGGCAGGGATAATTCGTTGTCGCCGCTGATAGAATTTAGCCTATATCACGACCGGTTTTCTGCTCAAGCCAACATTGATAAGTCACTGTCACCGTCGGCATAAACCAAGAGCTGACAGTGATATCCCCTTGCCCAGTAGCATTTAATCCATTAATCCATATTGTCCTAACATAAATCACAAATTCGATAGATGATTGAAATTTACTCACAAATCACAAATCCGATAGATGGTCAATCATAAATCACTCATATGAAGATCAAAATTTACAACTACCAGTTTATACGTAAAGCGAGTTCTTATATTACAACCACATCATCATGTAGTACTGTGTACTTTCATGTATCAAGACCAAATTTAAAACTACCAGTTAATATGTACCTTTACCGAAGTGTAATAATCACCTTTTTGGTCGACGACCTGTGCAAGGATGAACCTAGCGAATTAATCTACAAAAATCACTGTCGGTCCAAGCAAAAATCCGGCATTGAGAGCATAGCACTGTTAGGCTATTTCATATTGTGAGAGTGATTATAAAATATCACTGCCGGCTCTAATTTTCCCGCCAGACGTCTCGTCGGTTTTTAACCCGGCAGTAAAAATATATCACTCTTAGATTGTTAACAGACCGATAGTGCTGGTAAATCTATCATTACCGACCTTGTGTCACCACCTGAAAGTGATACGTCAGTGCCGGCTCTACTAAAAGCTTGTAGTGATGACTGAATTATGAGTAGCTTTTTTTAGGACGAGCCGGTACTAATGTTTCACTGTTAGTTTAATTTGTAGTAAAAGCCGACAATGAAAAGCTGTATCACTTCCGATTCATAACTCTGAACTGGACATTGAGCGCGAAGAGGTTTAAACACTGGAGTGATACTTTAACACTGTTGTTCCAAAGTGAGCCAGCAGTATTGCGGCGTGGAAGGGGTGTTCTATAGTAGTGTGAATTAGATGCTATAATGTGACATAAGGTGCATATTCTCGACATAAGGTCCATAAGTGTTATAAGATAACAAAAGTAGATATATTACCCCTTCTGGAGGTTTAGAAGGACCATTTTAGTGATAGTAGCCTTGAGGTGTAGAAGACGGATATAGCACACGACGGAGGTGGATGTGGAGCAGCCGCTGATCGAAAAGCCCAGAAATACGGGTGGGGCACCTGTGGGCGAGAGGGATCCATGACAAGGGGTTGAGTTGGAAATGTTGAGCCTGAAGCCTGCAAGGAGCAATATCAAATGTACTTATTACATGGTGACAACAAAGTGAAATAGTGCATGGATCAACACAAATACATGGAAATAATTACCCTGTCTGGAGCTGTGGGAGGTCCGAAAGGAATAAAGTATTGATGGGACACTTGTGGAAGAGGGGGATCAACAACAGGGGTTATGTCAGAGTAGCAAAGCCTGCAACCTGCAAGGAGCAATATCGAATGCAGTATTTGTGGTAATATCACATGTGTGGATTAGATAATTGCACTAAAACAAATATATGGACATCGAATTACCCTGTTTGGTGGGTTGAAGTACAAAGCTCCTTGTGGTGGAGAGTTGGATTGTATTGTTCACCACAAAAGGGTATGTTAGCCCAATTATGATAGTAAAGAGCTAAGACATTTTAGAAAATTATAATCTTGCCGGTATCCAATGCTCAGAGGACTCGAGTTTTGAATACTTATGTGTCATCCATGCATGTTGGGCTAGACAATCGCCCATGTGTTCTTCATCTTGAGTACATGCCATATATGTCAAAAAGTCATGGATCAACCATAGATACGCAATGTGTGTGCTGAAATTCCTAATTGTTGCTCTATCATATATAAGCGACCTTGTTTTCCCACAACTCTTTTAAATCCTTGACCGGCGTCTTCATGGAGAAGTCCAAGTTTTTACCAGGATATATTGCAAGGGCAAGGTATAATTAGAGGTAGAAGCATATAGTCTTCTTTCATACAAAGTGACAGGGGAAGGTTGTATAGCATGCTGAAAATTGGTCAGCAAGAGTATGATTGTGCAATGGTACATTGAACGGCGTGAACCTGTTCGTCGCAAGACCAATACGCATGTTCCTTGGGGTACATCCTATTGAAATTCTTCTAGGCTTCCCCATCCGATGGATGAACGGTAAGCCCTTTCTTCTTACGGCTCCCCTCTTTATGTCATTTCGTATGCTTCATGGTGGCCACACAGCAGCGGCACCACCATTGCCCCACCAGTGGAGGTGAAATTTAGTGTGGATCACAGGCCTAGCACTGACTAATACAGTAGCCCATAGGCCCTGTGCCACATCGTGATGCAAAGATGGTCGACAAACATGTGGACACCATCCACCATCCAAACTAAAAAAAGCCGGGGAGCGGGCATGGTTCGAACTAGCAACTGTGCATGGTTCGAACTAGCAACTATGCGGGTGATCCCACACCCAGCGCCCCACCGCCACACGCTAGCCATGTGAGAGGAGATTCGTTTACACCATTGCCCCATTAGTGGAGGTGAAATTTAGTGTGGATCATGGGCCTAGCACTGACTACTACAGTAGCCCATAGGCCCATGTGCTACATCGTGATGCAAAGATGGTCGAAAAACATGTGGACACCATCGACCATCCAAACTAAAAAAATCCGGGGAGCGGGCATGGTTCGAACTCGCAACTGTGCGGGTGATCCCAAACCCAGCGCCCCACTGCCACACGCTAGCCATGTGAGAGGAGATTCATTTACAACATAGCAGGGCGCGTGAAATTTTTATACCTAGCTTTCCCTAAATGAATGGTCGATGGCCACGTGCAAAATTGTTTACCCTACATAGGGCGGCAGTGGCACCACCATGGCCCACCGTGGAGGTCAAATCTAGCATGGATCCTAGGCGCACAGAAACAATGGCCAGCACTCGCTGCTATGGTGGGCTCACGTGTCACAATGTGATGGAAAGATGATCGACGGCCATGTGGACGCCGTCGACCATCCAAAATCCGAAAAAGGTAGGGGCATAGGCGGGGCTCGAACTTACGACCAACAGGTGAGTTTACGCCCAGCGCCACATGCTAGCCAAGTGAGGAGAGACTCATTTTTAACATAAAAGGTCATGTGATACTTTTATACCTAGCTTGCCCAAACTAATGGCCGACGGGCGTGTTCTAAACCGTTGACCCTACATAGTGCTAGGACCACATGGTAGTGGCACCACCATGGCCCACTGGTGAAGGTCAAATCCAGCATGGATCTTGGTTCCACCGAAACAATGGCCTGTCTTCGCTGGTACGGTGGGCACATGGGCCCACGTGTCACAGTTACTAGTGCTCGCTATTTAAAATAGTTTTAAAAAAAGATCTCAAAAAAGTTTTATATATCAAATTCCATGCATTCTTGGACGATTTATATTTGAGAAGAAGGAATATATTGTTGCACGTACATGGATCGATGGTAAGATTTATGGAAATACTACTATGCCTATATATGGCATATGTTTTTAATTAGATGGATGTTTAATGTCAATGACATCCTCACCATCGACCAAGAGAGCCACAATTAACACCATGTCGGACCAGCTACGTGCCTATGGTCGATGGCCTATGCGTTGGTAATCGACCATGTTGCTTTATGGTGGATGGCCTTCTCCAAGCATCATGCGTGAGTTTGGTATCAAAAATATTCACTTTTCTTGTAGTGTATGGCAATAGTTTTAAAAATAGATATCAAAAAAGTTATAGAAATCAAATTCCATGCTTTCTTGGACAATATCTACTTGAGAAGAAGGAATATATTGTTACACGTGGATCGATGGTGAGGTTTATGTAAAGACTATGATGCCTATATATGGCATATGTTTTGGATGTATAATGTAGCACTTCCATGTTACCGACGTGGAAGCACACTAGGGTCAATCTTCTGGAGACAATGATATGTCAATTTCGTGTAGTACAAATTAGATAGATCGGCTACTAACCACAAGATCAACAAATAACAATCGCAACATCACCACAAGAGGCAACCAACCGAGTCAAGACCCGATCGTTCCTTGAACCTACTACAATCGAGACATGCAAGAACATGGTGATAGCAATTTGAAAAAACAAATCTTTCAAACCAGGGGTGATGTTCTGTTTCCTGTATCGGCCGGTCTAGTCGACACACGCAATCACGGGGAGGGACACACAAAGGGAGTCTACCAAACACAACAAAACCTAAGTGAAAATGTAAGACGATTAAAGCCATATATAGAGTGGTGAAGAACAAAGGAGATACCCAAACAGAGTCGGCCAACACTCTAGGGTCCGCCACCATGTAATCCTAACGATACTTGGGCCATAGGCCCAAAAATAACGTGACACATCACCCTGAAATTATGACATGTAATATTGTTGTGCGTTTTCTTGACGTTCTTGGACGAATTTGGACGTGCGGATGCCTCCATTATAAATATTATCTCTTAAGCATTCGAACGAGTGGTCGCACGCCGAAAACGGAGTTTGGGAGCCCCAGTTAGGCCTATTGATGTTGGAGTCACTACAAGAAATATGGCCTTCTGTGACGTAAATTTTATGACAACAAGAGAGGTTTTCTTGTCACCGTTTGGTATCTATGACGATCCTATGACGAAAACACGTTCGTCACCGAAGGTGCGTCTCTAAAGACCTTTCGTGACAAATTAAGAAAAAATGTCATGAAATTTGTGACGAACATTTCATCGTCACAAAGAATTATGACGCTGTGAATCATCACAGTTTGAAACAAAAACGTCATAAGTGAGTGATTGGGATGCTACCGCATAGTAGATGACAGCATGTGATGATGTGGCAGATGATATGGCAAGTGACATAACGAAATGTTGTGACGAATTTTGTCGTCATAATTATTCAGAACCAAATCCATTTAGTGGTCCCATTAATTTTAGCCAAATAATGTATTTAGGCGTTATAGCTCACAATTTATCATCACACATAAATAAATCCACACATTTTTTGCATATAAATAAATTCATTATAAACTCACAAGTGACCAAGTAATACATAGTACATAACAACATAAATACAATTGGTTTTAATGTCAACAAAACATAGCGGTAAATATTCCTAAGTCATTGCTTCATCTGTCCTACTTGTTAGTTTTGTTGTACTTGTTAGTTGAGCCATGAAGACTTCTTTCACCTGCAATGTAGCCATTTATGAGAGGAAGTGGCTGAGGAGAATAAAAAAGGACTTCAATAAGAGCTGAGAGGCAGGAACAAATAAGAAAATTATTAATCTAGTTTCAAAATTAGTGACCTTAGATATAGCTCAATAAGGAAAAGTGATGGCTTGAAGGACAAATATAACCGTTAATGTAGCTTTTGCAATGAACAATCAAATATAATCATTGAAGTACACAAACTTATGTTTACAATTAAGTAATTTGAGATTTAAGGCATAGTGCATACTACCCTCAAAAAAAGACAGTGCATACTGATACACTCAAAAAAAGGTGTTCACTTGATATGCACTTAATATAAAACACACAAATATAGCTGGTCGGTGAGAACACATTACACAGACATTGGGAACAAATTCACCAAGCTGGTCATGTGTAGCAGGAACTTCAATATTGAAAGAATTCATGCATCCTTGTGAAAAATTAACATCAGGTGTCATCAGACATTTTGCCATCATGCCAACCAGGGATCAACGAATGAGGTTTGATCTATGCACTTCAAACGAACAATTAGCTCCTCATTCAGAGTGATCTAACACTGGACAGCAGAGAAATAGAACTCCTATGCAGTTCAGTTTCAGGTTTAAGAGTACCTTATGCAGTTCAGTTTCAGGTTTAAGTGTCTGAGCTATGCAGTTCAGTTTCAGGTTTCAGAAGGAATGTCCATTTTTTAACAAGTGAGAAAGTAAATGCTCATCCTATATGTATTTAAATTTAAATGACAAATAAAAAATCTCCTGCTGAAATATATATTTAAATATCTATTTGCGCCGCCCAGAAATGAATTAACTGCCCGGTAAACGTACTGCACGTCTGCGCAAGCGGTTTTTGAACCGCTTGCGGAGATGCCACTCTACAAGCGGTTCGTTCCTCCAACCGCTTGCAGAGAGCCCATGTGGCGTACCAGCCCGCCCGCGCCATCGCCCTGCGAACCGCTTGCAGAGGGGCATCACTAGCGGCTCTGGGAGCCGCTTGTGATGCCCCTCGGGCATCAGTCGCTGTTGCCTGCAAGCGGTTCTAGAACCGCTTGCACAGGCCTTAAGAACCGCTTGGGAAGTCCCGATCCGTAGCAGTGACATGCGAAAGGATGATAAAAATTAATTCTCAAAGATCGTATCATTGAAACTGTAACATCCCAATTTGGGGAGGTTTAACAAAATTTGGCCAAATTCGATATCCGTTTGAATTCGTGCACTGACCGACAGGTTGGCCCCTCACCACAACAGCTCTCTCTCTCTCTCTCTCTCTCTCTCTCTCTCTCTCTCTCTCTCTCTCTCTTCTTTTCTCTGTTTCTCTCTCACGCCGTCACTATGCCTTGAGCCGCCGCCGTGCAACCGCTCCTTGTAGCTCTGCTCTGCCGCACTATTCCACGTCGCACGCCGACCCCATCATGGCCGCGCCGCGCGTGCATCCTTCCACCGCGCCACGCCATGCTCTCGCACCGCCGCCCGCACCCGCGCCTAATCCGCGCCGCCCTGTCGCCGCTCCATTGTCTCCAGTGTGTCCCCAAGTGCAACAGCGAGCCCCCCATGACCGCCCGGCGCTTATAAAAAACCCCGCCGAACCGCTGAGCTGACTTTCCCCCTCTTTTCCCCAAATTCGCATCTCGCCGACACCGACAAAAATCCGGCAAATCCGTAAGCCGTCCTTCGATTCCTCTCGCCCAGAGCTCCGTGGGATCTTCCCTAATCGTTTCCCCTCCTAATTTCAGCAGGAAAGCTCAAGACCGCCGTGCCGACGTGACCCCTGTTTCAGCCGCCGCCGCGAGCTTCGCCGCCGACCGCCTCCGTTCACCCTCGCGTCTGCCTCGAAGTCCCGTAAGCACCCCCACCCTATTCTCCTGCTCCCCGCTCAAGCTCATAGCCTGTAGGTGCTCAGCGCACGCATACGCCGCCGGCGAGCCTTCGGCTTCGCCGCCACCACGGCGCCGCCGCGTCCGGTCACCTCTGGCCATGTCTTGGGCACCGCTAGGTTGGTCGGGAGTTGTAGAAGCTAACGCACACACGCACACGGCTGATGGAGGGCAGTAGCGCCGCCGAGCCATGCGCCGTCGCCGCCGAGCAAATCTCTCCAGTGCGGGGAAGACGACGAACCACTGCAGTCGGATCGAGCGCCAAGATCTGTGCAGGCTGTAGGGCACCGAGTCTATGACACGCGGGTCCCACCAGTCAGGGCACCTCTTCACGCATTGGCGCGACGTCCCGGTGCTGAGTCACTGTCCCGTGGGTCCTGGCCCCACATGTCTGGTTTAGTGGAAGCGCCGGCAATCGAATGCGCCTTCGTCCCGCGCTGGCGCCTTTCGGATTTTCGCCTTCTGTGTCGCTGCCAGCCATGCAGGCGCGCTGCGCGCAGAGTGGGCCGTGGGCCGTTTCTAGCTAACGGGCCACCCGTCAGTTGGCTCGGCCCGAGCGATTTATTTTTTTCCCGCGATTTGAGCCTTTATTAATTCCAGATTTTGGTTTCGATTTATTTAAAATGGCAAAACGGCACCAAACAATTCTGGAAAAATTAAGGTAAATACTAGAGATTTCATTGGATTTTACAAAAATATAATATTGGTCACTGTTTTAGGGAATTTTGCACTGTCGGTTTAAATGTTAAGTTTTCCTTGGTGGGAACAATAATATGATTAGGAGATAATTATTGATTATATTAATTAGTGAATTAGACAAAAATAGTCTTCAGAAAAGAGACTGAATAAAAAATGCGCCTTAACAATTTTCAGGGCACCCTAAAATGCTTTTAGTACTCTAGTTAATCCATAAGATCTTTTAATCGGCACTGACAGTTGAATTTGTAGGTTTTCTTATATTCATAATTTAACTCGGGGGAAGTTGGTTATTTCCAATTATTGAATTTGACACCAACTGACCTCTAGAAAATATGGTTGGATAAATGCTTTAATATTTCTGGAATAGTTAATTTTGCACATTAATATAATACTAAGGGTATTTTATTAATAAACACTAACCCATCATCTAGGCCTTTTCCTTTAATAAATCTACTCATGAGATGCTCTTGGAAACTAAAAAACCATAACCTAGGTTTATCTCACTATTTAGGAGCCTTAGAATATCGTCAACTCGGATAAACATTTCCTCGTTTGTAGGTGGAATTTCCTATAGTCGTCATTTTATGTTACCGAGCAACCCTAATCCCACTGCCGCGAACTTATCGTACAAGGTCGTATTTTGGGGTTTAGTAGACTAATATATAAATATACTTATAATATTATTTTTTAATGCTCTAGTCATGCATGGCATATCATACGATAACCAGCTTCGTTAATCGATCTTAGGCCTTAATGACGAAGCTAGGACCTAGGCTGAGCATGCATCATGTTTTTCATTGCATTACTAGTAGTAATTATTCGTTGTTGGTATGATTAGACGTAGGCGATCCCGAAGGGAGATTTGAGGACGCCGAGGAGGAACACCTACAAGATCAAGGCGAGTTAACACTTACTCTTTAGATTGATCCGTATTAGGGAGAGATAGCGACTTTCCCTAGTGCGGATTAACATCACTAATATCATGCTCATTACCTAGTTTTTCTTAAACTATGTTGTTTAATTATTAAAGATTCATGCTTAGTAGATTGTCTATTTGTTAATCATGTTATACTTATACATGCTTGCCTTGAACTGTTTAGCGTTAATGACTGCCTTGATTGTCATTGCTCTTGTTAGCCTATGATTAGTTTGGTAACCACTTTAACCCTACTTAATGGGTAAAACTTGCTGAGACCTGCTTAGGCTTAACAAATCTTTTGGCTAATCGCTACGGAACGGTGAACAGATATTCACTGGACATTCATTATTCTCATTTAATATGACATGACATTTGACAGTTAGGGCTGGTAGATGCATGTTGGGCTGATTGTATTTGTGGGTATGGATATGTGGGAACTTGGTCGGTTTTGGTCAGTCGGTTGGGAAAGTCCAAGTGTGTGATGTGGTGTGGTTGATGACCGTGGAAGTAGAGAAAGTCTGGAAAGTATCAGCTGGTATGGTGATTGTGTAAGTTGTTCAGGTTTATGATCGAGGGTTGGTTAATTTGTGTATTGATTGTCTTGTTTGGCAGAATTCCGAAACTGCCCTAGGTATTCATTTGGCAGAGTTCTGAAACTGCCCTAGGTATTCATTTGGCAGAGTTCCGAAACTGTCCTATGATCGTTTGGCAGAGTTCCGAAACTGTCCCTTGTTCGTTTGACAGAGTTTCGAAACTGTCTCATGATTCGTTTGGCGGAATTCTGAAACCGTCCCTTGATTCATTTGGTAGAGTGCTGAAACTACCAGGTGTATGAAGGAAGCGTTTGGCAGAGTGCTGAAACTGCCGGTGTAAGAAGTGGTTTGGATTAGGCATGGTTTGGCAGAGTCCTAAAACTGCCCTAGAACGATGACAACATAAATAATTATGACTTTCCTCTGTTATGCTTGTTGTGTTTTGGACAAGATTTGGTCGATTGTGGGTTGTGTATTTGGATGAGAGTTGGTCGATTAAGGGCTGGTTGGTGTGCATGGTTGATTAATTGTGTTTTGGTGCATTGTTAAGATGGAAACCCTTGATTGGTATTAATAAGATTCAATTCTAGTTGATGCTAGTTAGGATGTTTCCAAAATCTTATAAATTTAGCTTTACGCAAATAAAATAACATTACCCCCAATTATAGCCTTCTAAGCACTATATGCATTAAGGGAAGTGTTAACTAGCCAGCGTTTGGATGACGCTGACCTCGCCTACATAACTTCTTTAGACGATGGAGTCGAGGAAGACCCTTATGCGTGCCTTGAAGACGACGGACAGGACCATGGTGCACCCAAGGAATCTTAGAGGTCGCTCCAGTCGATGAAGGACCGTAGTCGATAAAGATTCTTTTGGGTAGTTATTTTGGGAGACGGCTGTAAACTTTGAAACTATTCTTTTGTATCTGAGGCGTGTATGGGTCGCCTTACTAAAGTCACCTAAGGGCGCAACACTGTCTTGTAATATTCAGGAATTTATTCTATCGATGTATGCTAATATCAGCTAAGTGGTCTTCCGCGCTAGCGTACTGATCCAGGGGATAGTGCACGGGATCGTCAACCCTTAAGGTAAGTTTAAATTGAGGGGTGACAGAAACTCTAGCCATGCTTGTAGAAGAAATCATCACAACAACCTCCAGTAAAAGACACGCCTTGATAATCTCCACCCTCAAAAAGAAAATATCTTTTCTTTTGTCAAAACATCATTCTAGTAAAGACATACAGTCCAAAGAAGAATTGATGCACCAAACTTTTTGTTCTTCTATAAACACATTCCTGAAAGAAACTCAAAACAATGTTAAAAAAATTATGAGCACATTGTAGTGGTCTAAAGAAATAGGAGCTCATGTGGATCGGCATGACTATATCTCTCTCGACAGTGACATGTGGTCGCCGAGAGAGCTTTAGCCTATAGCCATCAGCGTGCCTCATGGCAGGGTTTGCCTACCGCCTCCCGTAGTCACACATGTCAAGCTGCATGCATGTGAGGCTTTGTAACGACTATATGACGTTCTTTTTTTTGGCTGGTGTTTTTTCCTTAAAGATTTCTGTCTTCAAGATTTTGAAAGATTCTTGTAAAGGAGACAATGTATTTGAAGGGACGTTATATTTATATCTGTTTCTATATTACGCGCCGTTGCTTATCTAAAACATGGCCCATGCAAACGTACTACGCATGCACCGAGAGTGCCCTATTGCAAAGGTGCTATAGATAGATAGATAGATAGAGAGATAGATAGCTAGCTAGCTAGCATCGTACCTTGTAAGTTGTAACCATTACTAGGTGCCAATGGTTTTCTAGGGCACAACAAATAGTCATGTTTGTCTCAAAAAATAGTATGCCTTCTGGACCTTGAAAACATGTGGTGTGTTTTTTCCTTAAAGATTTCTGTCTTCAAGATTTTGAAAGATTCTTGTAAAGGAGACAATGTATTTGAAGGGACGTTATATTTATATCTGTTTCTATATTACGTGCCGTTGCTTATCTAAAACATGGCCCATGCAAACTACGCATGCACCGAGAGTGCCCTATTGCCCACAAGAGGCGACCAACCGAGTCAAGACCCGATCGTTCCTTGAACCTACTACAATCGAAAACATGCAAGAACATGGTGATAGCAATTTGCAAAAACAAATCTTTCAAACCAGGTGTGATGTTCTGTTTCCTATATCGGACGGTCTAGTCGACACATGCAATCACAGGGAGGGACACACAAAGGGGTCTACCAAACACAACAAAACATAAGTGAAAATGTACGACGACGAAAGCCATATATAGAGTGGTGACCAACAAAGGAGATACCCAAACAGAGTCGGCCAACACTCTAGGGTCCGCCACCATGTAATCCTAACGATACTTGGGCCATTGGCCCAAAAATAACATGACACATCACCTTGAAATTCTGACATGTAATATTATTGTGCGTTTTCTGACGTTCCTGGATGAATCTGGATGTGTGGATGTCTCCATTAGAAATATTATCTCTTAAGCATTCCAATGTGTGGTCGCATGCCGAAAACGGAGTTTGGGTGCCCGAGTTAGGCCTGTTGAAGTTGGAGTACTACTGCTGAATGGGCGAACTAGAGTTGATGGCTTGTAGTTGAGCCTTCCTTGGAGCGTGGGCTATCCTCGGGATGCGTGTTTGAAAGGCCGAGTTTCTAGATTAAGGCCTCTCGGCGACGAAGATGTCACATCATCGATCGTATGCGACGAAGATGGAGCGGTCAGAGAGAATGTAGGGGTAGCAGTCATATCCATGGTGGAGATGTACTTATCACGTGGATACCTTGGTAGTGAGTCCCTGCTTTCCTGTATTGTATATAGATAATGCTCTTATTATTATTTTAATCCTGAGGTATGTCATTAATTACAACTAAAACTCGAATTACTTTGGTATGTATGACGGTATACAAGTCAGTTAGAAATTACAATCATTTTTCTTAGCCCATGCTAGATTTTAATTTTGTAAGCCTAACCGAATTTGAAAATATGAAATTTAACAAAATTTGAGAAATTTTGATATTTCAATTCAACCAAACATTTAAATTTTAAATTTTCACTTTTTTAACAAATGTTTGTCAAATCATGTGGAAAAAATAAATAAGAAAAAAATAGAAGTGAATAGGGATTGTCGTAGACACATTCAACAGGTGTAAAACGAGCGCTATGATAGTTGATGATGTTAACTAACGAAATGACATGGAAGATAATAAAAACGAATTGCGATGCCATACAAAGTGATAGCGAACTTGCGATGACACAAATGACATTTTAATTCAAACCAATGACATACAAGGTTTTTTCCCTTTTAATAAGCCCTTAGTTTATCTATAGCGTGCATGGTGTCCCATGTATTTGCATGGATATACTATTTTCAAAGTTGAATGGCCTCTATCTAGAAGTAAGCCCCAATATAATTAATACTCCAAAAAGGTTTTTTTTACATGTAGCCATATATATAGATATTGGTGAAGATATTCTTTTGCATCCCATCTGATCGAGTTGTTATATTTAGGCCCCACTATAATTGTGATGGTGTAGATATTTTCTTTTTTTTCTGATTTATATCAAAATTTCTTTTAATTAACGTGGTAGACTTCTTTGGCTCGCTTATATTGTATCCTTTATACTAACTTTGGTTTATTCACCAAAATTCACACACCCCCACAAAGTTTTCCTATCTGGAAGTGACAGGACATGCATATTCCGTTCAGTTGGGAGGCTAGAAAATTAAGTATCTGAGTGCGAGGACATATATATAGTACGATATATCAATAGTATAA
This sequence comes from Raddia distichophylla, assembly GCA_005191435.1. Classification (NCBI taxonomy): domain Eukaryota; kingdom Viridiplantae; phylum Streptophyta; class Magnoliopsida; order Poales; family Poaceae; genus Raddia; species Raddia distichophylla. The sequence continues at coordinate 538,835 of SPJY01015462.1, read as the reverse complement.
AGCATGCGTTGATTTCTGTCAATGCATGTACGAAAAAAATGACATAATGTTATTGTGCATGATGTGCAAAACTAAGGATGAAGCAGCAGGACAAAACACGAGAAAATAGAATATCCAAGCAGTACTCGATTATATTTTTGGTTAGGTGTTCTAGTGGATGGGCACAACGCTCAAGGTTAACAAGTTAGTAATAGTGGTAGACTGGATAATACGGTACTAGACAAAAGACAACCATTAGGACATGTTTTTTTTACTTATATTATGCATCCACATGAACGAACACACAAGATCTCCCTTCACAGGAATAACTAATTAAGCTGCGTGGTGATCTAGTCAGCTAGTTTTTAATGGAGACGACAGCGATCAGGATATCATCACATTTCTTGCAAAAAGGGGATCATAGTAAACACCTGAAGCTCGATCAGTATCCATTTACATTTCCCAAGATCTTCAGCATATATTTTATGACCACTGAGTTCATCATTGATGATTAGTTATTTAAGCAATAGACATGTACTTGCGTTTCAAACTGTGGAAATACAGTATAAAGTTGAATCAACAATTTATATATGTGGGCATATCGTCTTAATTATCTGTAGGGAACTAGGGATCCATGCATGCCTAACCTACAAGCTTACTTTACAAATTATTTTAAAATCTTAGTTATATTAGTAGCGATATTAATTGTAATGCTGACCATAAAATTTTGGGCAAACATACACACACACTACTGCTCGATATAGATTATCCTAATATATTGTCCCCGGCCTCGCGGTTCCTACGGTACTGCTTGGGTCGAGCCAACTAATATCCAAAATAGCTACCCGTGATTAGTGGAAAGAACTTAATGCTATACACCAAGGCAACGTATACAGCTACGAGTAACACATTTAATGCTAATACGTTTCGTTGCCAAAACTAATCCCTAAATTTTTTGAGCTGGCCGATCCAAAAATATTTGTTCCATCCAGTACGTTCTGTTTTGCTGATTCGATGATGGTTTCGTCGGCTACTGTTCCCGTTGACCGTTGTCCCAGCCGGCAGATCTGTGTCCATATTGCCGGCGAGGGGCAGATCTGCTCCGGCCACCTAGCCATCCCGCACCCAGCGACGTCCATGGCTCCAGGACGACGACCTCAACCATGGCCACGGCGACTATGGTGAACGGACATCACCGCGCTGGCCATGGCCGTGGCTGCAGCACGCGGTGCCCGCCGTCGTCTACCTCGTCAGCCCCACGCTGGACCTCACGCGCCGCCCCGACGCCTGCCCTCGCGGGCAACGTCGCCGACCCCACGCTTCCGCCGAGAGTCACCCTAACATCATCTTCTGCCCCCCGCGCGATTGCCTTGCGCTGCGCCTCCTCACCGGCGTGCGGTGGCCTGGATCCGCGGTGGTGACATGACTTGCATAATCCTGCTCAGATCGACGGGGCGCCCCCATCGTCCGCGTCGCCGACGCGCCTCCCTGAGACATCCTCTCGTGCCGGCAGCATGGCGCCGAGCCTCCCGTCGTGACCCCGCCGCGCCCCCTCGATTACGGCGTCGCGGCGTCGCCCATTCGATTCCCTCGCCGGCGATCATCCCTTAATTACCGTAGCGTCCGAAGCCCTGCGTCGGCTACCACGCCCCCTATCCATCCCCGATTACTTTGGATTTTCCGTGGATGCGCGCATGGTAAAATTGTATAATAAATTTTTGGATTTCCTACCCGGGAGGAATGCGCGCATAGTAAAATTGTATAATAAATTTTTGATGTGATTTTTTGTTCGCTTTTGCTTATGGGCAGTCGCCGGCCACTCGCCGTACGTGCTCTCACCAACGGCTGGACATGCGTGAGTGGCCGACGACTGCCATACAGCCGCTCCCATTTTGTTTATTATTCATAATGACATTATAATTCATAGTAATCTTTTTTGTGATTGTATTTTTTTTTTATCTTTGTAAGTATATATATATATTTGGCTATAATGAAATGTAATATGTGCAAAAATCATATTTTCATCATGTTTGTTTTGAAAAATATCAGCAACGAAAAGTAATCGTCTTGAAACTAACACATCAAAATAAAATGAATTTATTTACATGGTGACCGAGTTTGTTTTTGTTGAAAAATATAAGTAATACATTGGTGATAACTGATAACCATTTTTCAATGGGATCTATGAATAAAAAATTATGTTGAAAAGACAAGAATTTTTTTTGCACGAACTAGTTAATGATCCCAGAGCATGCAAAAAAGAGAGAGATTTTGGCAGAAATTTAGCATTGAAAATGCATGTGTTCATTTCGACAGAAATGAATTACTGCAAAATCCTCCTATTTTCATGCAGATCACGCGAGCTAAGAGTACGTAGATTAGGGGTGAAAACGGGTCGGATATTTCCCGGACCGGACCGGTCGGATACGGATTCGGATACCTTCGGATCGGATATGATCGGATATTTTCGGATACAGATCTGTACTCGGATATGTTTTGTCGGATACGGATACGGATACGGGACGGCGATTCCCGACGGGACCGGTTACGGAATCGGATATCCGAGGTTCAGGTTATTCGGATATCCGACACAGCTAAGTGTTGAAACCCATCATGTCCTCTGGTCTTCTCCCAGCCCAAGGCCCAAACAGCCCACGTAACTAGCACGTACTGGGGTTACCCCATGCGTGGCCCACTGTCCAAATTTTTTTACATATTTGTGCTAATTTTTTGAATAAGACGAATGGTCAAACGTTTGTTCAAAAGTCAAAAGTGACAAACATTTTGATACGGAGGGAGTATTTTCTATACATGTTATAAATGCTATGATAAATTTAATTGCAATACTGCTTTATTCGCTTCTGGACATACAATTTGTGAGGTTTCTATGTTCCGACAAATTTCCGTGACTGTATTCTATTCGACCCGAATCCGCTCCGTATTCGTGTCCGACATTTCCCGCATCCGTATCCGTAACCGACCTATCCGTATCCGTATCCGGTTTCGAGAAAAACCGCAAAGTTAGGATATGGTTTAGCCATTATCCGATCCGATCCGACCCGTTTTCACCCCTAATGTAGATTACCTTATTTTACATGCACGTGTAGGACAGTTCTTCCTTATGTGTGCGTGCGTGTGTGTTTACACTTATCTAAAACTATAGTCCTGCAACTAAACTTTACAACACAAAAAAATGTTAAGATAAAGAGTAGCTATATGCATGTTACAGCACAAATTTATACTCCCTCCGTCCCAATATATAGGGCGCATAAGTTTTTTGAGTTGTTCCATAATATAAGACGTATTCCCATTATTTTCTTGGGAAAGACGAGCAATTAACTCATAGTTAAGCTATAAACTATAAGTGTATGCTTTTGCTAGCTTTAGCTATTAAAGCTATTAATTAAGTGCATGAGAAGGAGATGCATGCTTCGAATAACGAGATAATAAAAGATGATTTACTCTCTTAAACACTATTTTTTGGTCTTGATGAAAATTTTTATATGTCCTATATTTTGGGACGGAGGGAGTAATTAATTAACCCGTACAAAGAGAAGCTACATGCATGTCTATATATATTTTTAATACATACATACATACATACATACATACATACATAGACAAGAGCTTATGTACGTATCCGGAATATCCCATTATGCATAAACCATTTACATTGACGGGCTTTCTATTGTCTAATGAAATAAGAATTAATGCATCATAGGTATTTTGCATCTCCCATGGTTTGGATGGCTTTCGTAAAACATGTAGTGGCATGCATGCTTCATGCTTGAAAAGGCAAAATAGAACAAGCTACATTTTTTTGAGGAAACCTTTGTTGGACTGTGTGTTGATATGTAACTTTTGCCACCGGCGTGATATAGCATTTGGTTTATATATATATTTTTTTTAAAAAGGTGTTTGGACCTGGTTGCTCAGAAACTTAGCACAGGGCATCTTTGTTTCGTAGCTAATTAAACGATAGCCAACAGAGAAAAATCCCTTAGGGAGTCAAAAATTAATTTGAATCTAACAGTTCGACTCCGTTTGACATTGTGCGGCATATTTTTTATAATTAATCGTGTTTCTTTGAACTATTTTTAGATATTGCTTTTCCTGGAAATTTTGTAATAAAATTGCAAACGAGAATACAACATTACATCATAATTTGTGCTATGTACTTGTCAGTTGTGCAAATTATCTTAATTATGAAGTTATGGAAAGGGGGGTTACGTTTTGATATGAGATTGAGGTTCATACATGGCATTTATATAAGACATATACAGGCGGCTTGACATTTTTTAGATAATGACAGGTCACAGACATGGCAACGATGGCATGTCGCTGCCTTCCCAACTGATGCTTCGGTTTGTCTTGTGCCCCATATGTATCATTGACCTACCACAACAAACCTTTGATGAGTTCAATTTAATGCTTGCATCGTGTATGCATGAACTTGAATTAATCAACCTCTTCTGTTCTGAATAGCTAAGTAGCGTGCATGTGTGCGTTCCATAGGCCATTACAAGTCAAGAACACAGCAGGTCGTCGTCGACGCTAATTCACATCTACACCTACAAGTCATCGCAGTCAAGGTACCTTTCGTATCGTAAGAGTCATCTCAACATGTGCATATAGTATACACATATCCTAGCTAGTCTTACGAATGACTCACAATTGTCGTCGAGCTTGAGAGACGGAGAGCGAGAGAGGGAGAGGGGGAGAGAGAGAGAGAGAGCTCGCATTTGTTTAATTAAGGCCGGGCAAGCTACGCGCTAACCACGGGATTAAGAAAAGTAAGCGCATCTGGTCGGCAAATAATTAATTTAACAAGCGCTCTCGCCTTTCACTTGGGGCCAATGGGACAGCAATGTGACGCCCAATGGCGAGTGAGGCTTTCGCGCCGGGGCGTGGGGCGCCACACCGACGGGAGGGCCGCAAGGTTGGATGGATATGATCATGAAGCAGAGCCCCCATGATTAATTAGTTAGGGTTAGACTCCCCAGAAGAACCAGCCTGTCTAAACAGCTAGTTTAATCAAGACGCTGCGTGCCTGCTGGGTCGCTAGCTGGACCAGGCACGGCCTGGATAACCGGCACTACGACAAAGCTCACAGAGGAGAAGGCAATAGCGCTCCATATTTTCGCTGTGCTTGCACATATGTGAAACATAGGACATCTTAGCTAATTACTCCCTCTGTTTCACTATATTTGTTCATGATCTAAAAAAAATACGTTTCACAATGTTTGTCCATTCCAAATAACAAGAGTGTAGTTATTGTGATGTTTCCACTCTAAATTAAATGCTTAGCAAAAAACAATACTTGAAACATATTATTAAATAGGGGTATAATGGTGTTTGCACATAGTTTTTTTTATGAAACTACTATTTTCTTAGTCAGCGCGCATGATGTGCTATGTACAAACATAGCGAAATGGAGACAGTATAAGGTAGTCCATATCTACAAAGAAAGATAAAGAACATATTTTACTAGGTCTTGTTAATTGAACAGTTAGCCTATAACAAAAAACAAGAAAATAGAAATAAATATTTAATATTTATGTGCATTATATATATATAGCTGATCATCCGAGCATTGGGTCCATTAATGAACTTAATCGGCTTTTGAAAGGGACAATTAACCTCATTTGTGCTATAAGCTGGCAAATAATGAACCGACGCAAATAAATTTCTACGCATATATACGGGTTTTGTTTTAGTGGTTTCACCAAATTCCGTGGTTCTTGGAATCTCTTCTCCTGGAACATATTGGACCTAGTCACTATCATGTTATAATTAAGCAAGCCATTTCTGTACACAACAAAGTGTGCGACAAAGGAGCCATGATTGTGGTGGACCTATAGCTTTGATTAACATACGCTCTAATGCGTCTCCGTGAGAATCATGTGGATGCATGCATGCCATGTACCGATCCAATGTTCTGGTGTATGTACGGTTTTCCTCTTGATCATCTAAAAGGTTCACAGAAATAGGAATATTAATGGACGGTATATTGTCCGAACGGTATAGGTTTTTGTTGTCATCTACAATGTTTATAGAAAAATTGGAATACTAATGGACGGTACACCGTTCGAACAGTATAGGTTTTTGATAGTACAACAACCTACATGAAACTAGGGGTGCAAATGGAACAAAGAAATTCCCACCTGATTCAAACCCAAATTTGTTTAAAATCCGATTTGATCCGGAAAAATTGATATCCGATTATTTATGAATTTGAATCCAGATTCAAATCCGTCTGGAAAATATATAGGTTATGATATGAGAATATATAGCAATATCCGATCCATATTCGCTTTGTACCGACCCACATATCCGAGATATCCGAAAAATATCAATGTAAATTAGCAAAATAGATATCCGATAAACATAAATATTCTGTATGAAATATGTTTGATTGTGTAGATAATTAATGCTTCATTCAATATTAACACACCGCTAGCTTTTGTATTAAACATGGGAGCTTAATTGGTATGGATATAATAATAAATAATTATGGCATGTGCTATTTTCTATGTATGTGAAATGTCCATTTTTTAACCAAGCCTGACCCGAGATCCATCCGTACGTCTTTATCTTGTATTCATATCTTGAATAATCCGGATTCAAATCCATATTTAAAAAATAATGGTTTAAACAATATGGGATAGACAATAACCACCCATATTTGTTCCGTTTGCATCCCTATGTAAAACTTCAGCGGAGAGAATTTTGCAGAGGTCCCATCACTCCTAAAAGTCTACAGCGGAAGAGAACTTTGTAGAGGTCCCATCACTACGAAAAGTTTACAGTCACATCTTATTTCATAACCTTAATTAGATGCGCTGATTGAGAGAGCAACAGATACATTTTGGAATGTACATGTAACATGCACATAATTAATCTTAATTTACGTTTGATTATTGGAAGCCGCTTTAATTTAGTTTGATCACAGCACATTTTGCAAACAGTCAATTTTTTCTGTGCGATAAATCGGACTGGGGAGACACAGAGAGAGAGAGAGTAGGAGGAAAAAAAGGTATAGCTATATAGTAGTATATAGTTGGATGCCCTAGAATCAGCTGAGAAGTTGGTGGTTGACATGAGAAGCGCCTCGCCTCCCTCCTCCCCTTTGCTTTCTCTGGCCACTCTCCCCCTTGCAGCCGCTGTGTCTGGTGACTGGTGAGGGGTAGTAGAGGTGGTGGTGGTGTCCCTCTCCTCCTCCCCCCACCTATCATTATTCTAATCAAGGGGCAAAGTGGAGAGCTGAGAGAGAAAGGAAGGGGCAGGACGCCGTCTTTCTTTCCATCTCGATCTCTTTCCCCTCTCCCACAACCCGACCCTCATAGCTTCCCTCGCTTAATAATTAGCGAATTCTTTCTTCCCCGGTCCGGGCTAGCTCTCTCTTCTCCGGCCGGCGCTCTGCTTTCCTTGCCACTGTTCCATCTCGTAGGTTTCGTCCCTCTCGCGCGCACCACTTGAGAGATTTGTTAGTAGATAAGATTGAGGCGAAATAAAAAAGATCGAGCAAGAAAAAGAAAGCGAGTGGTGAGAGAGAGGACGAGGAGCTGGGAGGATATCAATAACGTAGCTAGCTTTGTTATTGAGAGCATGGATCCGGTCACGGCGTCCATACACGGTCACCATCTTCCTCCACCCTTCAACACCCGCGACTTCCATCACCATCTGCAGCAGCAGCACCAGCTGCACCTAAAGACCGAGGATGATCAGGGCGGCGGCAATCCGGGGGTCCTCGGCGGCCGCGGCACCAAGCGCGACCACGACGACGACGAGAACAGCGGCAACGGCCACGGCAGCGGCGGCGGCGGCGTTGGGGGTGATCATGGTGGTGAGCTCGCGCTGATTCCTCCTTCAGGCGGCGGCGGGGCAGACGGCGGCGAGAACACCACGCGCCGCCCGAGGGGCCGGCCGGCGGGGTCCAAGAACAAGCCGAAGCCGCCGATCATCATCACGAGGGACAGCGCCAATACGCTCCGGACGCACGTCATGGAGGTGGCCGGCGGTTGCGACATCTCCGAGAGCATCACGGCGTTCGCGCGCCGCCGGCAGCGCGGGGTGTGCGTGCTCAGCGGCACCGGCACCGTCACCAACGTCACCCTGCGGCAGCCGGCCTCGCAGGGCGCGGTCGTCGCGCTCCATGGCCGGTTCGAGATCCTCTCCCTCTCCGGCTCCTTCCTCCCGCCGCCAGCCCCGCCGGAGGCCACGGGGCTCACCGTCTACCTCGCCGGGGGGCAGGGCCAGGTGGTGGGCGGCAGCGTGGTCGGCGCGCTGACCGCCGCCGGGCCGGTGGTGATAATGGCGGCCTCCTTCGCGAACGCGGTCTACGAGCGGCTGCCGCTGGAAGAGGACGAGCTGCTGGCGGCGCAAGGGTCGGCCGACAGTGCCGGGATGCTCGCCGGGCAGCAGGCGGCGCAGCTCGTCGCCAGTGGCGTGGATCCAAGCCTCTTCCAGGGGCTTCCCCCCAACCTACTTGGCAACGTGCAGCTGCCGCCGGACGCCTACGGATGGAACCCTGGCGCCGCCGGTGGTCGCCCGTCGCCATTCTGACGGAGGAGGACTGGAGGAGGCAGGCATCAGCTTAGAAAAGTTAAGTGCTTTAGCTTTCTTCACACTTGGAGTCGCTTCGTGGAGGATTTTCCGTGGGAATTATGCATACGATTTCGGCTGTTATTAATTAGTAAGTCCGCGTACGTCAGGGATTAATGTTTCGTGATATGTAGCTCTTCTGTCGTTTGTTTCGGCTATTTCTTGTCCCATAACTGATCTTTGCTGTTGACCCGAGAGTCTTGTACCTTAATTATATTGATCTTTCGTTCCATATTGCAGCTTAATTATCCTCGTTTAATTTGATCTACCTGTTCGTACCATTTTACCTATTAAAGAACTGCCACATTGTCGCTTGGGGGAGTGAGAGAAACAAAGAGGAGAGGGAGAGGCAGAGGCAGATGCAGCATATGGAAAGATGCGTGTAATTTTACCCTGGCCCTGTGCAAATTTCTCTTACTTCGAAGTCTTGGAAGTGAAGGTTTGATCGGTACGAGAAGCGCCTGCGTCCTGACACACCATCACCACGGCCACCACCACCATCATCGCATGCTCCAATTCTTGCCATTTATTTCCACACTCCCATGGACACTGACTCCGAGGATAACTGAAACTCTGAAACACTGACCAATTGCCACCATATCATTATGTTCTACAGGCCAAGTAGTAGTACCGCAACACGTACATATAGTGTACATCACATTTCGATTTCTTTTATATACACCGTCACCATCTCTAGCTGCTTCCGGCCAATCTTGTTGCTTCATCGCTAGTGTTCATACTACACAGCTGAATGCTGGTACTAAAATAATCACTGCGTAGTCAATGGTGATGGCAATCAGGGCCATGCCCAGTAAGTAGCCCATGCGTGAGACCTGAGACTTGGGTAAATATTTTATCTCCGCCTCTTGCTTCTGAGGTCTCCCGGTTGGGGGTCTATGAATGAGAGAACTACACCACGTTGCAGGTATAGGGTCAGTAGTAGTCGTACCTTTTCGAGGCAAACTGCCAGATTTTAATGCCTGAGAGTGGCACACGAGTTAGATCTGGCTGGTGGCTGCGTTCTGATGCCATTGCATGTTATCTCATGCATGCATGTTCTTTTCTTTTCTTGCTTTCGGTTTGGTCAATCTATTCTGAACGGCATGGTGATCTAACACAAAGATCTGGTTGGTTTTCCCTTTTCATTATTCTTCGATCTCTTGCAATTTGCTTGTTAATTAGATTTGAACTTCTTGGTCCAGCATTTTATCATTTAAATGTAGAATAAATTAATTAACCACATTAGCTTCTTTTAGAGGCACAAACAGACATCTAGTTCTGTTTAATTAGAGGAGCCGTTTCGGATTGTTTTTGTAATCTTAAAAAGGTTTGTGCAATATTAATTGCTTTAAGGCAAAAATGCTAGCTCCATATATATGTTGAGAACAATATATCCAAGAAATGAAAAAATAGACTGTTTAAGACGACTCTAAAAAGACAATATCGAATATTAATTTCCAATTTAGTGGATTGTGAGATGCTGTCACTATTTTTTCTCGCATTTAAAAAGTAACAATATTTAACAGATATGTGTCATTCCATCAAACTTTCTTAATTGGGTAGTTCAATTCCAGTAACCTCGTATGTCAAACATGTCAACGAGCTGTAATATATGTATTTCATGTCAGCTAACATTTTCTCTAGTCGTCTTGCATTTCATTTGTCAAAATTGGGCAACATGTTTTGTGTACATCAACATTAACTACATATAGAAATTATTCAATATTGCAGTAACTCCCAAAAGGAGTTACTACGTACATGCATACATGTAGGTATGTTCAGGCTGCAAATAACCCAACACCAAACATGCATGATCATTTTCAAGATATGAACAAATATATAGGTCCAGTGTAACATTAATTCTCACTGATTTTTTATGCAATTCGTTAATTTATATTCGTATCAACTTATACGTTACAAATGCAATCAAGCTCTGTTTTTAAATTTGTTTGTAATGCCGCATCCACCAATCCATATAGGAGTATATATCTAGACTACTTTTGGGGAACGACACAACAGTTCCGGTTCGCAACGGCCTCTGGTACCAGTTTTTCAACCGGTACACGCAAATCGGGCGATGCCTCTATGTATCGGTAGAGGTTCATATAACCGATACTCCCTCCGTCTAAAAAAAAAAGTCATTTTAGCCTTCAAATTTTGTTCCAAAAAGAATGTCATCCTAAACTGTGGGTCCCACTCCATTCATTAAATATAAATTATTTTCTATTAAACTGCTACATGTGCTCCTCTTTTCATGCGCATTTATTAGGATTATTTTCCCCAACCAGCCAACTTTAATCCAACCACCTAGGTGTACAAGCGTCATTTCGTTTGGGTAATATTCTCTCAGTTTAAATGCTAAAATAACATTATTTTTGGGACGGAGGGAGTACTAGTGTGCACACATGGTAGCTCATCCTGAAAGACCCGTTAGCACCGGTTATATATAAGGTGCTTTATGCTTGTGTGTTATATATAATTTATAATAGTACTCCTATATTCTAATTTCCATATAGCTAGTAGGTGGGTACACGTGGCAGCTGGTCCTAAATGGTCCTTTAGGACTAGTCGGAGACACCAACCGGTACAAAGGTATTTTATGTTATTGTGTCCTATATATAATTTATAATATTATTTCTATTCTAATTTATATATAGCTAATTCAATCACAATCAATTAAAACTTAAAACAGAGGTAATTGAACACAGTTAACTGATAAATCACATAACGTTCATTAACAACCTACATACACATTTAGAACTAATATACATATCCACAACCGTTATAGCCTTATACTGTTTGAAGTCTGCACAATTCAAATTACAATTATTTGTTTCATCTTTTTTCTCTAGAACTTTTACGAATCGCTCTTGGAAGCAGTAGATGAATCTGTCAATTCACTAGACCTTATCATAGGAAAGTCCCTTTTCATGGCATCATGAAACTCGCCTTTTGGATTTACGACCTGATAAAAAAGGATGCCAACGAATTGTTCTTGGATTGCTTTTATTCAGTGCAACTGGAGTGCCAATTTACATACATCTAGCGTCAAAGTGTCGAGCTATCATTAATTAAGTCATGAATTAATCAATCCTTAAATTTTTACAATACGTCAGGAGCATGCATCATTGGCTTTGAAATATATTTACTCACACTGCGTGAACCTTGCAGCATGCGGTCATTTCCTAAGTGTAGGTGTGCATAAACTCGCATACGTAGTATCCACATAAATTGCTCAATGGTTGAATTAAACAATGCGGTGAAAAAAGTTAGAAAACATAAAATGGATCCATGGAAAGTTATAATGCTAGGTTTTTGGTATATTTCTGGGTAAACTCTGCGAGTCGCTCCTCGCCGCGCCCGACGCTCAAATCAAACTAAGCCCGGGCTGATCGGCTAGCAACATAGAAAATCTGATAGGGGTGTGATCCGCAGTGGTTGAGCGGAGAACACGCCGTCAGCGGTGAAAAAAGTTAGAAAACGTAAAATGGATCCATGGAAAGTTATAATGCTAGGTTTTTGATATATTTACCTAAGGGTTGCTTGCAACTTCAAATTCCTCCTTTAATGTGCCACACGATAGTGAACGAAAATGCGCAAATGCACTATACACGTAATTGCAAATTGTAATGACTAAAGTTTGTTTCAATGAAATTAATTAGAGCTATACTATAATGAAAGAAATAACATGAAATACTGGTTGTGCATGTCAATATGGCTTTGGTAGTTTTCCACCGGTCTCCTTTGTGTGTCTATAACTATGATCCTGTTATAATCTAGCCGGATAATAATAAGGATCCAGTGAAAGTTGAACATATATATACATATCTTAATGTAGGTAATGAGTTCATCGTGTTACGAAAAAGAATTAGTACACGCCGATACAAAAACACGTACCTATACACATAGGGTAGAAGTATTGAAGACATGTATTTTTTTTCTATCAGTGCAATGAATCATATATGGTGGCCTCGATGTTGCTTGGATTCTCTAGAAAGTTTTTTTCATTGACCATTAACGGGTCGATGAAAAAGATGTCGTAAACCAACGCTCTTCTACATCTTTGTATCTACATTGTACATACAAAGGAATACGTTACGATTGCAATTTAGTACAAGTTAGAAGTACAGATAATACAATCACATAGTCCAACATCTCAACATTGACATGTCGAGTGCGTCTGTCTGGTACAGCTCATAAATGACCCTTCATTCAACCTAGAAGATTCCTTCCCGCTAAAAAAATCATGCTGCCTATACCTGTTCGGCTCGTCTCCATGTACCATTAATGGAATTGCTGCATCTTTGTTTGTTTTGGTCATCTCATCAATTTTGACCAATGGTTTGCCAAGTTCATATGGATGTTACCAGTGGTGCCACCGGAATATCATCATTGCTAAATATTTGGTATGTCATCAGTCAAGTGGTTTTCATGAATTCTTACGTATGAGATTCCTTAGACGGATGCTTTTGGACTTTGCCTACAACGATAGCTTCTTGTTTGTAGTCTGCGACGACGGTTTATTCTTTGGAGCCTTAACTAGCACACGCTCGTAGTCTAATAGTGGCATCGATGGATCACCCATCTGTTTAACTAAGATCAGGGACGTGTAAATTGCTTAATTTGCTGCCACATCGATTGGAACATTCTTCTCCGATGACACCTTTTTCAAGTGTGTGGTTACACTGGCGTCTACTATTGTTTTGGTCTCCTCATTAGTATGTTCATACAACAACTTCTTTGGAGGTGCGGCCTTCTTGAGTGGTGCTGGCTTCTTCGGCGGAGCTGCCTTCTTTGGGCATCCTAGAGTAGGCATCCCTGATACGGCGGACCTCGACTTCTTGGATGCAGCTGATGTTGGAGTTGGAGTTCCGCTTGCAGGAGACGAGCTTCTGTGTGCGGGAAGTAGTGAAGGTGTCGAGCTTCTGTGTGTGCAGGAGGTGGTGAAGGTGATGTGCTTCTTTGTGCGGGAGCTGAGGAAGGAGTAGAGCTTCTTCTACCAGGATTCACATGCACGTTATTTAGAAAAATTATGTGGCTTTTTGCTACACAATGAAATTGTGCACATCTTTGTTGAGACCCATGTGGAGGGTACCCAGGTTTGATGATGAATATATGTGACAAGATGGAATTAAAGTGTTTTGAAGAATTTTTAATGGTGCATTTGTGGAAATTGCCGTGTAATTGGAACCGGACCATTATGCTGAGCTTGGGCTAGGTAATAGTTTTGAACGGACTTGCTCCGGTGTAATTTGTTTAGCTGACATGTGGTGTGTTAGGACTTACTAATTGTGCTGTCACAAATGTATTACGATATTGGTAATTTTGTGATGAACTAACCTTGCAGGAGAGGTAAGTTGTGTTGGTTTCGTGTGTGTTCACGTCAGCGATGCAAGTATCAGCGGATATGTGGCTGACGCTTCGTGGGGACAGCTGTAGGCTGGTGCGTCCGGTGGTGTGTAGGCGATTGGATTCGGTGATTTGGCGTTCACATGAGGTGGTGTACTCGAATAGCTTAGCCATGGCAAGGAATCCGAGGCAGCTGGCAGCGGCGGCGTCGGTAACCTTGTGGCGAAGCTGGTTGTACCGATGGGCCCAGGTGGGCTGGCGACCGAGGAAGCTGCAAAGATTTTTCCCAAGGGAATATGTGGAGAATATTCCCTCTCGGGAGTGTGTCTTGTAGTGTGTGAGTTGTACACCACTCATCCTCAAATGAAGGGTGGAGATGGGCTCTAGGGTTTGGGCATCTCACCCTTGTGCTATAAATAGAGGGGGAGGGGAGCAAATAGTCCTCATCCCCTTAAAGTTGAAAATTTTGAAAATAAAGAGGGTGAGTTGGGTGTGTTTTGGGTGGCATGTGGCCACAAGGAGTGTGGCTTGTAATCCCCAACTTTTATGCAATGAAATCCTTCTTCTCCATGAACATCTTGTGTTGATTTGCTTCTAATTATTCTTGCTCTTATTTTCCTTTATGGAGCTATTGTTTCGAGATGAATCTTGGTGATTTCTTGCTGGTTCTTCATAGTCTATGATGCCTTGAGGTTGCTAATATGATTTTCCACACTCTTTGCAACCATGTGAGAGTCTAGAGATCAAGTTCTTGATTTGTTGCAAGTCTGTCCAGAAACTTTCCTCCGCGCAGCAGTCAGTAAAAGATTTTAAAAAATATATAAAAACATCATTTTGGGATGATTCCAGTTGGAAAAGATGTGTGACTCACATACCCATCTATGGTAACAATTTCATGTCCACTGGTTTTTCCATTTGGGAACTATGAGGTGAATACCGAGACCCAAACTTGCAGTCTCGAGTTTATAACAGTTCATGGTGCATGTTTTTGCTTATTGTCTGTAGATGGAGTCTGATGCTGACACTTGGAGGAGACTATCAAGACTCACCAACATGGGCGTAGAAAAAAGTTTAAAAATTTCTGGTGCATTCAAACAGCGGCAACCACTTTCTTCTTTCAAGACAATTTTCTGGGAATCTGTTTTTTACTTTTGTGAAAGTGACTTTGGTGTTTTGGCTTGATCTCTTTCTCAAAAGCAAGGTTTGAATAGATTCTTCTTTGTTTGGACACTTGACAACCAGGATTGTGATTCCAACATCCTAATATTTTATGGCTCTTATACACCCAAGTGATGGGTATACATAGTTGTCAAGTTTTCAGGTTTTTGGTGGAAACGTCGGAAAATTTTTGTGCCGTCTATTCACCCCCTCTATCCGCCTAGCTCGGTTCTTCAAATGGTATCAGAACTGTTGAGACTCTTGTGGTGGGTCCCCTTGTGTAGTGATGAATATATGTGACGGGTTTGAATTTGATGTGATTTTGTTGTGCTCTGAGTTGCATTTGGTGAAACGGACACGAGTCGAGTATCTGGTAGATGGTGTCCGATGCCGACCGGACGCGTCGAGTAGGACGGGTCTTTGCGAGAGTTTCGAGCAGTTGTTGTCCGGTGAAGTTATGTTCACATGATGATCTTGTGAGGAGCTAAACTCGGAGGTGCAAGGAGTGTTGGTTTGGTTTCACCTCTGTGATGCAGGTACTGGTGGGTACGTGGCTGACGCTTCACGGGGATAGCTGGAGGCTGGTGCGTCCGGAGGCGTGCAGGCGACCGGGTTCGATGACCTGGCGGTCACATGAGGTGGTGTAGTCGAGAAGCTTCGCCATGGCAAGGAGTCCGAGGCAGCTGGAGGCTGTGGCGTCGGTAACCATGGTGGCGAAGCTAGTCAATCCGGTGGGCCCAGGCATGGGCTGGCGACCGAGGAAGTTGTGTGGAAGGTTCTGGGTTAGCCTGTTCGAAACCCTGGTTCGGTTCTTGGTTACCCAGTGGTAAAACCCTGTTCGGTTCTGGGTTATCCATTGTGTGAGAAACCCTGTCAGGTTCTGGGTTAGCCCGTGGAAAACCCTGTTTCGGTTCTGGGTTAGCCTGTGTGGTTAAAACCCTGGAGGTTATGGGTTAGCCTCTGTGAGAAAACCCAGGTGCGGGCCCTGCGTGGCTTGGTACCGGATATTCTCGGGATATCAGAATATTCGGAGAATATGCTCTAGGGTGGCTATATAAGAAGAGGGGTGGAGGCTTAGGGGCTAAGCCAATCCACCCATCATGTAGCTCTAGTTGAGAGGTGTGAGGAGAGAGGGAGAGAGGGGTCTCCCCATGGTGTGTTATGATGGACAAATTCCAGAAATAAATTACCAAAAGTCGCGGGGACAGCTGGAGGCTGGTGCGTTCAAATGCGTGCAGACGATCGGGTTCGATGACCTGGCGGTCACACGGGTGGTGTACTCGAGAAGCCTCGCCATGTCAAGGAGTCCGAGGCAGCTGGAGGCTGTGGCGTCGGTAACCATGGTGGTGAAGCTGGTCAGTCCGGTGGGCCCAGGCATGGGCTGGCGACCGAGGAAGTTGCGTGGAAGGTTCTGGGTTATCCCGTTGTAAAACCCTGGTTAGGCTCTGGGTTAGCCGATATCAAAACCCTGATCAGGTTCTGGGTTAGCACGTGGAAAACTCTGGTTCGGTTCTGGGTTACCCGGTGGTAAAACCCTGTTCGGTTCTGGGTTAGTCGGTGTGGTTAAAACCCTGGAGGTTACGGGTTAGCCTCTGCGAGAAAACCCGGTGCGGGCCCTGCGTGGCTCGGTACCGAATATTTCCGGGATGCCGGAATATTCGGGGAATATTCCCTAGGATTGCTATATAAAGAGAGGGGGGTGGAGGCTTGGGAAGTAACTCTACCACTATGTAGCCCTAGGTGAGAGGTGAGAGGTGAGAGGTGTGAGGGGAGAGAGGGGTCTCCCCATGGTGTGAAAGGTGGACAAATTTCAGAAATAAATTACCAAAAGAATTCCTCATATTTTGTGTGCCTCGGCTTGATTGTCCTCAATTTTTTGTGAGGAAAAGAAAAGAAAAGAAAAAATCCTGAGAGCTCCCGTACTGCCCTTGTTCTTCGTGAGTTCGTGAGATGCATGGTCCTGTTCTTCTCTTTTTCCTGCGCGTGTGAGAGCTAAGAACGAGAGTTCATCATTTCCTGCCCTATCTCCTCTGTACAGATCGTGAGCTGAGAGAATGAGGGAGTGGAGAGAGATGGAGAGAAGCCGCCGCCACCCCTTCTCTGTACAGCCACCGTGAGGGGAGAGAGAATGGAGTAGAGAGAGAGGGAGATGGAGAGGCCGGCTGTGAAGAAGAGAGCAGAAGAGGAGGCCGGGCTCAGATCCATGGCATCCAAGCACAAGGGGCAGCGGCCATCACTTTGGGAAGGAGAGGCGGCCGACCAGAGGGAAGATGAAGAGAGAGCTGTGAAGAAGAAGAGAGCAGAAGAGGAGGCCGGCCCCTCAGATCCATGTCAGAGAGAGAACAGAGAGATCCAAGAGAGAAGAAAAGGAGGAGCAGCGGTGGGCGTTTCCCCGCGTTCAGGCAAAGGGCGGCGCAAGGCAAGCTCACAAAGTGCTGCCCGCAAGGCGCGGCTTTCTCCACGGCGCACGCAGCCAGGCGGTGAAGGGCACCGCTTGCAAAGGAGAGAGCTTTCTATGCTCCCGCTCGGCTTCGGCAAGAAGACCGGGGACACATCGTTGTGCTAGGTGTTCGGCTGTCCAACGTGGTTGTGTGTCCCCGATCAGAAGCTCATGGGCTGCAAGGTCTAGGTTCAGCTTTGAAATTGCACGCCATATGCTCGAGGAAATGTCTATAAGAGAAGTATCGTTCTAGAATGTCTTCCGGGGTGATTGTATTTGAAAAATTGTATTGTGCGACTATTCACCCCCCTCTAGTCGTCGATTTCGGTCCTTCAAGAACATTTGGTTTGGTGCTTCTTTGCAAATCTTAACCGATTTTTGAAAACGATGCTTATTGCTATTTGAGCCTTGGCGGACAAGTGTTCCACCAAATCCCCCGTGTTCTCCGGAGCCAATTTTTCCTATTGGGAGGCTAGGATGGAGACATATGTAATGGCTGATGGCTACAATATTTGGCTTAAGATTAAGGACCCATATGAGTTACCCAAGGAGGTGACGACTGCGAATCAAGACAATCTCAAGCTGGAGTACGAGAAGGTGTCGGATATCATCACAGCCCACAAAATATAGATGACTCTTCAAGCCTATCATGACGGGACGGCTTAGGTTAAGGTGGTGAGACAATACCAAAACAAAAGAGAGTACAATCGATTTACTCAGAAACCAGGTGAAACGCTTGATTCATGCTTCTCCCGCTTCACCAAGATTCTTACCGATCTCCGTTCGGTTGAAGTCAAATATACTGATTCGGAGATTGCCAGGCACTTTCTCTTGGCATTGGATCTTAAGGTCTGGGATGTGAAGGTGACTGCAATCCGATAGGCAGCCGATCTCTCGACGCTGACCTTGGAAGCGCTCTATGCTAATCTCAAGACGCACGAACTTGAGTATCTCCCAAAAGAGCCCAGTTCCTAATCCACAGCCTTGATAGCTGGCCCCTCTGGTCGTAGTTTTTCTGGTGTTGCCAGTTTCTCCTTCTCTACCCTCTGTGAGCTGTCCAATGACTAGATGGATAAGATTCTTGATGAGCAGGTTGTTTTGTTGGCCAGGAAGTTCTCACATGCTTACAGGCGATTGCCTGATCGGAGGAGAGACATTATAAGGTGCTTCGGTTGTGGTAGTCTCAACCACATGAAGTGTGACCATCCCAAGTCCGAAGAAGGGGAGCAGACGACAACGCCGTGCCGGCATGGAACGCCAGCGTCAACAAGAACCGCAACATCAAGGCCGGTGATGGAGGTTACAAGAAGAAGCCACATAAGCCGCTAATGAAGGGACGCCGCACGGTCGACAAAGTGCTGGCAGCTCTGTAAGAAGCTGTCATCTCCGACAAGAAGGATGGACACTCGGATGACAATGAGGATGATTCGCGGGAGAACGACGATGAGGACTACACCGGCAATAGCGGCGGCGGCGACTCGGACATCTACCACACCGAGGACGATGAGGTAATTGATGAACAAGGTCCCTCCTATTCTGAAATCTTGAAAGCATTAGTTAAAATTCATGACAAGTACACTAGGTTCTTGGCCAAGAAAAATACCGCAGAGGTTCAACTAAAAAATGCTAAACCTGTTGATTGCTTTGATGTGGGAAGTACACTATAGAATGGGATGAATTAAAAATGCATTTTAAAACTGTCACTATCCAACTAGAGAATGAAAAATATAGGCTTGTTCCCGAGCCTGTTGACTCTGATGGGTGGTTAGATTTTGATATGGTCATGGTTGATTTTAATAAATTAAGGAAAACTCATGACAGGGTGCTTACATTGAATGAAGAACTTAGGAAAGTTAATGTTAAGTTTGTTGCAGAACTAGATGATGTTAGAAAGAATTTGTTCCTTGTCACTTCTGATCTAGAGTCTGTCTGCTTGATGAACCATACCATGCTTTGTTCTGATCCCTCTGCACACTCATCTAAGGACCCAGTCAGTTTAGTTGCGAGCTGTAGCGATCATGCTCTACCTAAGTACCGAGTCAGCTCAGGTGAAAGTTGCATCATTCACTCACTTGATTGTACATGTCGTGATTGCACATTGTTGAAACTTCAGAATTTGAACTTGCAACCTAAGATTTATGAGCTTAACACGCCGTAGGGGCTGGTTTATATAGTGCAGAGCAAACCGACCTACCGAGGGAATATCGGGCCGGGCTAACTACGAGATCGTAACGAACTCATACATGCCAAATACAACCTACGGTAGATAAGGTAATCTCCTAATCTTGGGGATCACGACTCCTAATCCAATCCGGGAAACCAACGTCCGGGTCTTCACGTAGTCGTGCAGAACTCTTGTTCGAGCCGGACTCGAACACGAAGCCTAGGCCATCACGCACCGTACCAACCAAGAGGCTGTCCGGCAAAGCGCATATGGGCCAGATAGAACCTTCCAGGGAGCTGGGCCCTGGCAGGCTGTTCGACTGGGCCGTCAGGGAGTGGGCCATGGCAATGGGCCGTAATTTTATCCCCGACAGTGTGCTGGTTTCATGTGTGTTCACCTCAGTGATGCAGGTATCGGCGGATACATGGCTGACGCTTCGCGGGGACAGCTGTAGGCTGGTGCGTCCGGTGGCGTGCAGGCGATTGGATTCGATGATTTGGCGTTCACATGAGGTGGTGTACTCAAATAGCTTAGCCATGGCAAGGAATCAGAGGCAGCTGGCAGTTGCAGTTTCGGTAACCTGGTGGCGAAGCTGGTTGTGCCGGTGGACCCAGGCGTAGGCTGGCGACCGAGGAAGCTGCAATATTTCCCAAGGGAATATGTGGAGAATATTCCCTCTCGTTAGTGTGTCTTGTAGTGTGTGAAATGTACACCACTCATCCTCAAATTATAGATGGCCAAACGGGCGGCCCGGCACGGGCTCGTTAAGGCACGGCCCGTTTAAGGCGGGCCCGGCACGGCCCGTTTAATTAATCGTGCCGTGCCGTGCCAGCCCATGGGCCGTGGGCGAGGCCCAGGCACAGCACGAGGCTTGCTTAGCCGTGCTGGGCCGGCCCGTTTACACGGCAGCCCGTTGGGCTAGAGCTAACTAGCGCCGTGGCGCGCGCAAAAAATTTTTGGCGCTGGGGAGATTCGATCCCGCGACCTCCGGCTCCAGGTGCGCTGCGCAAGCTCATGCGCTCAGCTAGCCAACTAAGCACGTATTCGGTTGTGCCTAGATACATCAAGGCTTATTAATATAGTATATTGAA
Organism: Raddia distichophylla; assembly: GCA_005191435.1. Lineage (NCBI taxonomy): Eukaryota > Viridiplantae > Streptophyta > Magnoliopsida > Poales > Poaceae > Raddia > Raddia distichophylla. The sequence continues at coordinate 518,050 of SPJY01015462.1, read as the reverse complement.
TGAATAAAATTAAAAAAATATAATCGTGCCGTGCCGGGCCGGCCCACGGGCTTGGCCTATGGCCCAAGCACGGCACGCCACTTCGTGCCGGGCCGGCACGGCCCGTGTAAGATCGTGCCGGGTCGTGCCCGTGCCGGGCCAAAATTACGGGCTCGCGTGCTGGCCCATTAAGCCCGGCCCATCTGGCCATCTATTCCTCAAATGAAGGGTGGAGATGGGCTCTAGGGTTTGGGGCATCTCACCCTTGTGTTATAAAAGAGGGGGAGGGGAGCACCTCCTCCTCATCCCCTTAAAGTTGAAAATTTCAGAAATAAAGAGGATGAGTTGGGTGTGTTTTCGGTGGCACCTAGAGTGTTTGTGGCCACAAGGAGTGTGGCTTGTAATCCTCTAACTTTTATGCAATGAAATCCTTCTTCTCCATGAACATCTTGTGTTGGTTTGCTTCTAATTATTCTTGCCCTTGTTTTCCTTTATGGAGGTATTTTTACGAGATGAATCTTGGTGATTTCTTGCTGGTTCTTCATAGTCTATGATGCCTTGAGGTTGCTAATATGATTTTCCACACTCTTTGCAACCATATGAGGGTGTAGAGATCAAGTTCTTGATTTGTTGCAAATCTGTCCAGAAAGTTTCCTCCGCACAGCAGTCAGTAAAAGATTTTTAAAAATATATAAAAACATCATTTTGGGATGATTCTAGTTGGAAAAGATGTGTGAATCACATACCCATCTGTGGCAACAATTTGAAGTCCACTGGTTTCTCCATTTGGGAACTATGTGGTGAATACCGAGACCCAAACTTGCAGTCTCGAGTTTGTAACAGTTCTTGGTGCATGTTTTTTCTTATTGTCTGTAGATGGAGTTTGATGCTGACATTTGGAGGAGACTATCATGACTCACCCACATGGGCGTATAAAAAGTTTAAAAATTTCTGGTGCCTTCAAACAGCAGCAACTACTCTCTTCTTTCAAGACAATTTTCTGGGAATCTTTTTTTACTTTTGTGAAAGTGACTTTGGTGTTTTGGCTTGATCTCTTTCTCAAAAGCAAGGTTTGAATAGATTCTTCTTTGTTTGGGCACTTGACAACCAGGATTGTGATTCCAACATCCTAATATTTTATGGCTCTCATACACCCAAGTGAAGGGTACACATAGTTGTCAAGTTTTTCGGGTTTTTGGTGGAAACGTCGGAAAAATTTTGTGCCGTCTATTCACCCCGTCTATCTGCCTAGCTCAGTTCTTCAAATGGTATCAGAACATTTGGTTTGGTGCTTCTTTGCAAATCTTGACCGATTTTTGAAGACGATCCTTATTGCTATTTGAGCTTTAGCGGACAAGTGTTCCACCAAACCCCCGTGTTCTCCGAAGCCGATTTTTCCTATTGGATGGCTAGGATGGAGACATATGTAATGGCTGAGGGCTACAATATTTGGCTTAATATCAAGGACCCATATGAGTTACCCAAGGAGGTGATTGCCGTGAATCAAGACAATCTCGAGCTTAATGCAAAAGCTCAAAATTTTCTAATGGGAGTACGAGCAGGTGTCGGATATCATCACAGCCCACAAAATCTAGACGACCCTCCAAGCCTATCACGAGGGGACGACTTAGGTTAAGGTGGTGAGACAATACCAAAACAAAAGAGAGTACAATCGATTTACTCAGAAACCGGGTGAAACGCTTGATTCATGCTTCTCCCGCTTCACCAAGATTCTTGCCGATCTCCGTTCGGTTGAAGTCAAATATACCGATTCGGAGATTGCTAGGCACTTTCTCTTTGCATTGGATCTTAAGGTCTGAGATGTGAAGGTGACTAGAATCCGATACGCAGCCGATCTCTCGACGCTGACCTTGGAAGCGCTCTATGCTAATCTCAAGACGCACGAACTTGAGTATCTCCCGAAAGAGCCCAGTTCCACACCCACAGCCTTGATAGCTGACCTCTCTGGTTGTAGTTCTTCTGGTGTTGCCATTTTCTCCTTCTCTGCCCTCTGTGAGCTGTCCAATGACCAAATGGACAAGATTCCTGATGAGCAGGTTGTCTTGTTGGTTAGGAAGTTCTCACATGCTTACAGGCGATTGGCTGATCGGAGGAGAGACATTATAAGGTGCTTCGGTTGTGGTAGTCTCAACCACATGAAGTGTGACCGTCCCAAGTCCGAAGAAGGGGAGCGGAACAACAACGCCGTGCCGGCACGGAACGCCAGCGTCAACAAGAACCGCAACATCAAGGCCGGTGATGGAGATGACAAGAAGAAGCCACCTAAGCCGCTAATGAAGGGACGCCGCACGGTCGAGAAAGTGCTGGCAGCTCTGTAAGAAGCTGTCATCTCCGACAAGAAGGATGGACACTCGGATGACAATGAGGATGATTCGCGGGAGAACGACGATGAGGACTACACCGGCGATAGCGGCAGCAGCGACTCGGACATCTACCACACCGAGGGCGATACGGTAACTGATGAACAAGGTCCCTCCTATTCTGAATTCTTGGAAGCATTAGTTAAAATTCATGACAAGTACACTAGGGTCTTGGCCAAGAAAAATACCCTAGAGGTTCAACGAAAAAATGCTAAACCTGTTGATTGCTATTCAACTAGAGAATGAAAAATATAGGCTTGTTCCCGATCCTGTTGACTCTGATGGGTGGTTAGAGTTTGATATGGTCATGGCTGATTTCAATAAATTAAGAAAAACTCATGATAGGGTGCTTACTTTGAATGAAGAACTTAGGAAAGTTAATGTTAAGTTTGTAGCAGAACTAGATAATGTTAGAAAGAATTTGTTCCTTGTCACTTCTGATCTAGAGTCTGTCTGCTTGATGAACCATACCATGCTTTGTTCTGATCCCTCTGCACACTCATCTAAGGACCCAGTCAGTTTAGTTGCGAGCTGTGGCGATCATGCTTTACCTAAGTACCGAGTCAGCTCAGATGAAAGTTGTATCATTCACTCACTTGATTGTACATGTCGTGATTGCACATTGTTGAAACTTCAGAATTTGAACTTGCAACCTAAGATTTATGAGCTTAATGATGATGTTCTTGATGCCGCTGTGTGTCATCGATGTCTTGAGCTTGATGGGGAGATGGGTAGGATCTAACAGGACATGAGTGATAGGTTTGTGGGTAGGTTGACCCATGTCCAAAATGCTGAGTGTCCTTCCTGTCAGGCTCTAAAGAGGGAAGTTAAGATTCTAGGTGAGAAGTATTACAAATCCTTCGGAAAGAGTACAACTGATAGACAGGACTATTCAGACTCTTCCTCTTCTTGCGGGTTTTGTCCCCAAATCCATCAGGACTGCGAGTACCTCATGAGTACTCTTAAAAAAGTTTGTTGGGGCAAACGAAAGCTGAACTTGATATTTGACAAAAACAAGATATCAAGGGGTAGAGGTCTAAGTTACAATTGGCTAGATGACATCAAGAGAGATCCACCTAGAGTTCTTGAAAGGGATGAGAACGGGCAGACAGTTGTTCTTAGGGACAGTGTTCCTGAGACTACTGTTTTCAGGTCTACAGGGATCGATAGGGAAAGTCCAACCACACAGTCTGTTCCGTCTCAGAAGAAAGCACCACAGAGTCCACCTAGTAAGAGTGTTCCCCTACCACTCCTACCCCTGAAAATGGCATAGGAGTAGTTTGCACCATCTGCGATAGGATAAGACACACTAAGCAGAACTGCTTCCGCCATGCTAAGAAAGCACCTGAGAAGCGCAGGAACTAGGTTAGAATTCATGGCCCTCCTAAGACCTGCACCTAGGTTCGTTTCACCTCAGGCTAGACTGGTGGGTAGACGGCGAGGACTTGGAGCTCAGCTTTCTATTGCTCGTCCTGTTGCCGGTCTGGGGCATGAGTAGCGTCGTACTCATGATGTAGCTCCTATTGGTTACAGAGGTGAGAGTTCGAGATGTGAGCTGCCAACTCCATGGTGAAGGAATGGCAAGAAGGGTAGGAAGCGCGGACAGGATGCAACCATCTTAGCTCAACGGCAGGCTGCTCGTAATCTAGCGTCAGGATGTTTCCCTGCTAGATGGGATGGCCTAGTCCGAGTAGAGTCTATTCGGTATGGTCATGTGACTCAGTGTTGGGTGCTAAAAGATTCACTGGCATTTTCCAATGTTGAGACACGTTTCTTCACTCGTAGACTCGCGTCAAGCTAGGAAGGTGGACATGTGGATCATCGATTCTGGGTGTTGTCGCCACATGATCGGAGTCTCTTAGTGGTTCTCGTCCTTAGTCTGTGAGCACCAGGGAGAGAAAATCACCTTTGGCGATGCTTCGTCAGGTCGTGTGCTCGCTCGAGGCACTATCTAGGTTGTCATCAGGTTGTCCTTATGGATGTGGCCTTTGTCTGCATGCTTTGCTATAATTTGCTTTCGGTTTCTCAGCTGACTGATGAGGGTTTTGAGGTTCGTTTTAAATAGAATGAAAGTTTCATTCTTAGTTTTTTGGGAGTTTTGTTTGCGGGATTCACAGATTTGGGAGAGTTTTGTGTTGATTTTCGATCTTCAATTGGCTCTTCTCATTGCTTGATTGCTTCAGAGTCCCGTGACACCTTCTTCTGGCATAGAAGACTGGGTCATATCGGTTTTGATCACTTGACCAGAGTTAGCAGCCAAAATCTTATTCGTGGTTTGCCCAAAATGAAAATGGTCAATGACATAGTTTGTGCTCCCTATCGAAATGGGAACATGGTTGCCGTTGCTCACCCACCAGTCACCAAGGTGATGATTGATGCACCGGGACAATTGCTTCACATGTACACTGTTTGTCCCTCCTGTGTGCAGTCTGTGGATGGCAAGTGCTATGTGCTTATTGTTTTCGATGACTATTCTCGCTATTCTTGTGTCTATTTCATGGTGAATAAGGACGAAACATTTGGCCATTCTCGTTCATTGATTCGTAAGCTTTCTGTTGAGTTCGAAGGAGCGCTTCGTGCAATCCGTTCAGACAATGGCACTAAGTTTAAGAATGCACAATTTGAAAGCTTATGTTCTGATTCTAGTGTTAAGCATCAATTCTCTTGTCAGCACGTCGCCAATCTCGAGCTTAATGCAAAAGCTCAAAATTTTCTAATGGGAGTACGAGCAGGTGTCGGATATCATCACAGCCCACAAAATCTAGACGACCCTCCAAGCCTATCACGAGGGGACGACTTAGGTTAAGGTGGTGAGACAATACCAAAACAAAAGAGAGTACAATCGATTTACTCAGAAACCGGGTGAAACGCTTGATTCATGCTTCTCCCGCTTCACCAAGATTCTTGCCGATCTCCGTTCGGTTGAAGTCAAATATACCGATTCGGAGATTGCTAGGCACTTTCTCTTTGCATTGGATCTTAAGGTCTGAGATGTGAAGGTGACTAGAATCCGATACGCAGCCGATCTCTCGACGCTGACCTTGGAAGCGCTCTATGCTAATCTCAAGACGCACGAACTTGAGTATCTCCCGAAAGAGCCCAGTTCCACACCCACAGCCTTGATAGCTGACCTCTCTGGTTGTAGTTCTTCTGGTGTTGCCATTTTCTCCTTCTCTGCCCTCTGTGAGCTGTCCAATGACCAAATGGACAAGATTCCTGATGAGCAGGTTGTCTTGTTGGTTAGGAAGTTCTCACATGCTTACAGGCGATTGGCTGATCGGAGGAGAGACATTATAAGGTGCTTCGGTTGTGGTAGTCTCAACCACATGAAGTGTGACCGTCCCAAGTCCGAAGAAGGGGAGCGGAACAACAACGCCGTGCCGGCACGGAACGCCAGCGTCAACAAGAACCGCAACATCAAGGCCGGTGATGGAGATGACAAGAAGAAGCCACCTAAGCCGCTAATGAAGGGACGCCGCACGGTCGAGAAAGTGCTGGCAGCTCTGTAAGAAGCTGTCATCTCCGACAAGAAGGATGGACACTCGGATGACAATGAGGATGATTCGCGGGAGAACGACGATGAGGACTACACCGGCGATAGCGGCAGCAGCGACTCGGACATCTACCACACCGAGGGCGATACGGTAACTGATGAACAAGGTCCCTCCTATTCTGAATTCTTGGAAGCATTAGTTAAAATTCATGACAAGTACACTAGGGTCTTGGCCAAGAAAAATACCCTAGAGGTTCAACGAAAAAATGCTAAACCTGTTGATTGCTATTCAACTAGAGAATGAAAAATATAGGCTTGTTCCCGATCCTGTTGACTCTGATGGGTGGTTAGAGTTTGATATGGTCATGGCTGATTTCAATAAATTAAGAAAAACTCATGATAGGGTGCTTACTTTGAATGAAGAACTTAGGAAAGTTAATGTTAAGTTTGTAGCAGAACTAGATAATGTTAGAAAGAATTTGTTCCTTGTCACTTCTGATCTAGAGTCTGTCTGCTTGATGAACCATACCATGCTTTGTTCTGATCCCTCTGCACACTCATCTAAGGACCCAGTCAGTTTAGTTGCGAGCTGTGGCGATCATGCTTTACCTAAGTACCGAGTCAGCTCAGATGAAAGTTGTATCATTCACTCACTTGATTGTACATGTCGTGATTGCACATTGTTGAAACTTCAGAATTTGAACTTGCAAGCTAAGATTTCTGAGCTTAATGATGATGTTCTTGATGCCGTTGTGTGTGATCGATGTCTTGAGCTTGATGGGGAGATGGGTAGGATCTAACAGGACATGAGTGATAGGTTTGTGGGTAGGTTGACCCAAGCCCAAAATGCTGAGTGTCTTTCCTGTCAGGCTCTAAAGAGGGAAGTTAAGATTCTAGGTGAGAAGTATCGCAAATCCTTGGGAAAGAGTACAACTGATAGACAGGACTATTCAGACTCTTCCTCTTCTTGTGGATTTTGTCCCCAAATCTATCAGGACTGCGAGTACCTCATGATCACTCTTAAAAAGTTTGTTGGGGCAAACGAAAGCTAAACTTGATATTTGAAAAAAAGAAAATATCAAGGGGTAGAGGTCTAAGTTACAATTGGCTAGATGACGTCAAGAGACACCCACCTTAAGTTTTTGAAAGGGATGAGTATGGGCAGACAGTTGTTCTTAGAGACAGTGTTCCAGAGACTACTGTTTTTAGGTCTACAGGGATAGATAGGGAAAGTCCAACCACACAATCTGTTCAGTCTCAGAAGAAAGCATCACGAAGTCCACCTAGTAAGAGTGTTCCCCTACCACTCCTGCCCCTGGAAATGGCATAGGAGTAGTTTGCATCATCTGCGATAGGATAACACACTAAGCAGAACTGCTTCCTCCATGCTAAGAAAACACCTAAGGAGCGCTGGAACCAGGTTAGAATTCATGGCCCTCCTAAGAAACCTGCACCTAGGTTCGTTTCACCTCAGGCTAGACTGGCGGGTAGACGGCTAAGACTTGGAGCTCAGCCTTCTCTTGCTCATGTTGTTGCCGGTCTGGGGCGTGAGGGGGGTCGTCCTCAGGATGTAGCTCCTATTGGTTACAGAGGTGAGAGTTCGAGACGTGAGCTGCCAACTCCATGGTGAAGGAATGGCAAGAAGGGTAGGAAGCCGGACAGGATGCAACCATCTCAGCTCAACAGCAGGCTGCTCGTAATCTAGCGTCAGGATGTTTCCCTGCTAGATGGGATGGCCTAGTCTGAGAAGAGTCTGTTCGGTATGGTCATGTGACTCAGTGTTGGGTGCTAAAAAATTCACTGGCATTTTCCAATGTTGAGACATGTTTCTTCACTCGTTGACTTGCGTCGAGCTAGGAAGGTGGACATATGGATCATCGATTCCGGGTGTTGTCGCCACATGACCGGAGTCTCTTAGTGGTTCTCCTCAGTCAGTGAGCACCAGGGTGAGAAAATCACCTTTGGGGATGCTCAGTTAGGTCGTGTGCTCGCTCGAGGCACTATCCAGGTTAGTGATCAGGTTGTCCTTAAGGATGTGGCCCTTGTCTGTAAGCTTCGCTATAATTTGCTTTCGGTTTCTCAGCTGACTGATGAGGGTTTTGATGTTCGTTTTAAGCAGAATGAAAGTTGCATTCTTAATTTTTCTGGAAGTTTTGTTTGTGGGATTCACAGATTTGGGAGAGTTTTTGTGTTGATTTTCGATTTTCAGTTGCTTCTTCTCATTGCTTGATTGCTTTAGAGTCCCGTGACACCTCCTTCTGGCATAGAAGACTGGGTCATATCGGTTTTGATCACTTGACCAGAGTTAGCAGCCAGGATCTGATTCGTGATTTGCCCAAAATGAAAATGGTCAATGACATAGTTTGTGCTCCTTACCGAAATGGGAAGATGGTTGCCGCTGCTCACCCACCAGTCACCAAGGTGATGACTGATGCACCGGGACAATTGCTTCACATGTACACTGTTGGTCCCTCCTGTGTGCAGTCTGTGGATGGCAAGTGCCATGTGCTTATTGGTGAGCAAGGACGGAGCATTTGGCCATTTTCGTTCATTGATTCGTAAGCTTTCTGTTGAGTTCGAAGGAGCGCTTTGCGCAATCCGTTCAGACAATGGCATTAAGTTTAAGAATGCACAATTTGAAAGCTTCTGTTCTGATTCTAGTGTTGAGCATCAATTCTCTTCTCAGCACGTCGCCCAACAAAATGACATTGTGAAGAGAAAGAATCACACTTTGGTAGAGATGGCTAGTACTATTGTTGATGAATATTCTACTCCTATGTATTTATGGGCTGAGACTGTTTCTACAGCTTGCTATGTTTCAAACAGGGTGTTTTTTAGGTTCAAGATGCATCGCACATCTTATGAACTTCGATATGGGCGTGAGCCAAGTGTTTCATATTTCAGGGTGTTCGGATGCAAGTGCTTTATTCTGAAGTCTAAAAATTTAGACAAATTTGAATCTCGATCTTCATGTGGCATTTTTCTATGGTATACAGCTTCTGCGGTGAATTACCGTGTCTGAGATAGTTAGAGATGGAGAGTTGTTGAGACTTGCGAGGTGATCTTTGATGAAGCTATGTCAGGGGTAAGGCCAGGTATCTTAGGTTCAGACTTGTCTTTTGAGCCAATCTTTGTTGATGAGAAGGTTATTGAAGATGACAATTCTTCAGAACCGGACATGACTTAGCTCCAACTGTGGCGCCTCCAGTTTGCAGTACTGTTTCTTAGTCTCATCCCTTACCTTCAGCTCTCATCTTGTGCTTGTAGGTTCTCACCTATAGAATTTGATTCACCCCGGTGGCTCTGATCCTACCTCTCCTGCTCCCGAGGTAGAAGCCATTTCTGGGGATCCTCGTCACATCTAGAAAGACCATCCCCTACAAGATGATCGGTGGTTTGAGCGAGAGGATGCTAACCCGATCGAATTCTAGGCTTTCTCCCCTTTGCTTATCTGCTGCTTTCGTTGCTTCCTTTGAATCGAAAGACGTCACCCATTTACTTTCTAATCCTAATTGGCTAAATGCGATACATGAAGAGGTAGAGAACTTTGAGAAGAACAAAGTGTGGCGGCTTGTTGAACGCTCTAAAAGACATAATGTAATAGGAACTAAATGGGTGTTTAAGAACAAGCAAAGTGAGCATGGAGTAGTGGTTAGAAACAAGGCTAGATTGGTTACTCAAGGTTACTCTCAGATCGATGGGATAGACTTCGATGAGACCTATGCTTCTGTGGCTAGACATGATTTCATCAGGATCTTAGCGGCATTTATGGCATCCGATGGGTTTAAGCTGTATCAAATGGGTGTCCGTATTACCTTCCTGAATGCCTATATTAAGGAGAAAGTGTATGTGAAACAACCTACTGGGTTTGAGAATTAAAGGTATCATAATCATGTATACAAGCTTGATAAGATTCTATATGGGCTAAAACAAGCACCCAAGGCCTGGTATGAGAAGCTTAAGACCTACCTAGTGAGTAATAGGTTCCTAATGGGTAAGGTAGACCGGACCTTCTTTACTCGTAGGGTTGGCTCTGATTTTCTTCTGGTGAAAGTGTATGTCGATGACATTATCTTTGGTGGTTCCTCTTCTGCTCTTATTTCTAAGTTCTTAGAGGTGATGAGCTCAAAATTTGAGATGAGCATGATGGGGGAGCTCAACTTCTTTCTCGGCTTTCCGTTCAAGCAAACACTAGAGGTGACCTTCTTTCACCGGAGAAAGTACAGAAAAGACCTGATGAGTCGGTTTACCATGTCTGTTAGCAAGCCAGTCTCTACTCCGATAGCGACTACTATTGCCTTAGGGCCCAACGAGAATGGTGAATCAATCGACCAGAAGGAGTATCATCGCATGATAGGTTCTCTGTTGTACCTCACTTCTTCCTGGCCGGACATCTAGTTCGCCGTGTGTCTTTGTGCCCGCTTTCAGGCCTCACCTAAAGTGTCTCACTTTCAGACGGTGAAGCGGATCTTCCGCTATCTCCGTGTGACTACAGACTTTGGCCTTTAATTCTCTGTCGCCTCTTGTCTATCTCTCAGAGCCTTCTCAGATGCAGACTTTGCTGGCTATAGAATAGATAGAAAGAGCACTTCCGACACTTGCCAATTTCTTGGCGATAATCTTGTTTCTTGGCCCTCTAGGAAATAGTGGAGTGTTGCACAGTCCACTGCTGAGCCTGAGTATGTTGTCGCTACTGCATGTTGCAGTCTATTTGTTTGGCTCTGCTCTACCTTCAAGGACTTTGGGTTGATTCAACCAAGTGTTCCACTTCTCTATGACAACACCTCTACCATCAACATTGACAAAAACCCAGTGCAGCACTTTAGAAGAAAGCACATTGAACTGAGATATCACTTTCTTATAGACCATGTGGAGAAGGGTGATATAGTCTTGCGTTGAGACCGACCGTCAGTTGGGTGATATCTTCACCAAGCCACTGTACAGTGCTAGGTTTGAAGATCTCTGGGAAGAGCTCGGGGTAGTGATCTTGGCTAGCTATAGTCAGGGGGAGTTTGGGTAACTTGTACTATATGTGATATAATTTATTGTTTTTCCTGCATTGCATTTGGGTTGCATTCGGGCTTAGTTATATTATGTAGGCAGTCAGCACTTTAAACTTCTGGCATGTTGTGGCACGGACCTCTCATCGTATGCTTAGGTTGCTATCATGTGTAATAGGCTTCCTTCTCTCCTCTGGCTAGTTTGATCCCACATAGTCTTATAGGTCTCTGGGTAGACAGGGCCTGTGTCGTATCTCTAGTATCCGAGGTGTATAGTTGTCTTTCCTTGTAAGTCGCTGGCGGAAGATGAGAGCGAGTCTGAGCTTGAGTGATTTATGTTCTTCCCTAATTCTTTATGTTTATACCAATTGCATTTTCTTGGTTTTTTTACTCTCTATTTTTTTTTGTTGATCGTCCTACACATTATTTTTGGGCAAAATATTGACTCACTTGTTGAGGGGAAGTTTCAGGAAATTTTACACTAGCATATAAACTTATTTTGCTTTGGAGCTTTGTTTATTACGATTTTGAATTTAGGGTTTGCAAGATGCTGAGACTATTCACACTTCAGTTTGTGCTACTTCGTTCAATTGGTGTCAAGTCCAAAAATGACATTGCTTTTAGTTTTTCCAAACCTTTGATGTGGCATAAGATTTTCACTTTATGAATATTGTTGCTTGATGAGGTGCTTGTCAATCATCTTTACAACTTGGTGAAATCTTTCGTTGGCCAAATCTTGCTCCTGTAAATTTAAAAACAAAAATATGCAATTTCAAGTTTTGAGTTTTCATCGGTTATCCTTCACAAGATAGCTTGCCATTGCACATAAGAGGCATGAACTTGGAAGGGAATTGGATAGCCAAGACGTGTGATTCCTTCAGTGTAATGATGGGCACTGTCAGCCATTAAGGCTAGAGGTTCTCCCACATAAATTCAATCAAAAATGCAAAACAACCATCCAATACAAAAATCGATTTACTAGCATTTCTTGAACTTGTGAGCACCGAACTAAAATTGCATTGTTTCGAGCATCTTTTCCATATGCTTCATGTTCAAAGGGTTAATTTCAAAGCTCTCCTCAACTTGCATTTGCATCATGCGTTGTGCTTGTTCCCTCACTTTCTTGACGTCTATGATGCTGTTGACGTGGAAAAGTGGTTTCCGATGCCAACTACAGCCGAACTCCGGGGATCAGGCTTTGTGAGGACGTGCCAGCCGATTTGACCTTTTGCAATCGGCAAGGTTTCCGATAGGCAGGCTGCCGGCGAAGCAATAAGTGTTTTACCGGTAGCTTGATAGATAATCCGATGATCGGCTTAACTTAAAGACATCGAGCCGATAGTAGACGATCAATCAGCTTGACGAGGACACGTTGAGCCGATAGAACATGGTGAAAACTAACTCCTCTAGCGGACGGCGATGCGCAGCAATACCGCCGAGAGATACACTACTAGAGAGCGGACCTTCTATCCCAGCACATCAATCCCGGTTAACTATAAGCCCGGATTGATAGTGGCATCAGTCCCGGTTCATGGCTACTAGGCCAAAAGCATGATTTTTCATCCACATTAGTCCCGATTTATGTTACAAACCGGGATAGAAAAGCGCTTTGGTACATGGGTACATGCCAGCTGTCACGGGCACAAATTAGTCCAGGTTCATAACACGAACCGGGACGGAAGGTAAGCTTTAGTCCCGATTCGTGTTACATACCGGGACTAAAGCCTCGTTTCAGCATAGTTCCAAAGGAATGCATATCCTAGTCTAATAAATACACATGGCTGGGTGGGTGAGTGCGGAGTCCCGTCGTAACAGGAGGTTCCAGGTTCGAGTCTTGAGTTCGCCATATTTTTTAGATATTTTCTATACCGTGGTAACATTTGTGTCTCGGTTGAGGAAACCGGGACTAAAGGCCTGTGACCTTCAGTCCCTAGAAGTTATCCCGGTTTGGCAACCAGGACTAAAGCCAGTTGCCAACCGGGACTAAAGGCCCTTTCCCTAGTAGTGATAGTATTCCTGGTGAAACCTAACTCCTCCTGGTGGACGGTGATGCGCAGCAATGCCACCAAGAGATAGTATTTCGATGCCGATGGTGATGAGATCGGACTGAACCGAGGTAGTCCCTACCGAGGGAGTTGACAGTGAGGAGATCGGACTAAACTGAGACAGTAGACGCCGGCATTTGTACTTAGAACACCAATACGAGTGGATCGATCGGGTTCATGGCACAAAGGTGAAAGTAGATGCCGAGGGAGTTGACAGCGAGGAGATCGGACTAAACTGAGACAGTAGACGCCGGCATTTGTACTTAGAACACCAATACGAGTGGATCGATCGGGTTCATCGATCGGGTCGTGTGTGGGTGGACTTTTGGGTAATCCACTAATTTTTAGCATGCACAATACAATTTTTTTTTCAAACAATAATATAATGTATAGTTGCAAATTGTTTTCTTTCTAGGGAGCGGAAAGTGGTTCAAGTTCAGCCGGTGATGTGCAAGCTTACATTCGAGGCCACCGTGGTTCTGATCCTGCAAATCCAGAACAACTTTGCTCTCAGAAGGCTACAGATAGTTTGGTTAGTATAATATCACTTGTATTTCAGTTCAGACTTAGAAAAGACTAGTTATGCGATGGTTAGTATAATATCATGTTTATTTCAGTTCAGACTTAGAAAAGACTAGTTATGCGATGGTTAGTATAATATCATATTTATTTCAGTTCAGACTTAGAAAAGGCTAGTTATGCGATGGTTAGTATAATATCATATTTATTTCAGTTCAGACTTAGAAAAGGCTAGTTATGCGATGGTTAGTATAATATCATATTTATTTCAGTTCAGACTTAGAAAAGGCTAGTTATGCGATGGTTAGTATAATATCATATTTATTTCAGTTCAGACTTAGAAAAGACTAGTTATGTAATGGTTAGTATAATATCATATATTCTATGGCTGCTTGCTAGTATATCATTCATGCTGCCTATTTGCAGATTAGTTATGGAAAAGTTATGACCGACACTCACGGGGCTGATTACAACTGGCGGAGTGAACCTATTGACCCTGTTGCTCTGTACACTAGTGGGGGTGGCAAGAAACATGGAAGATTTTCCATGTTCAACGGCTGCTTGGATACTAGCGCTGTCTTGAGTACAGCGAGATCAACTCGTGTCTCACATGTTAGCGGGACGAGTACTCGTGAGAATCGTCTAGAGTCGGAGCTAAGACAACATGCAGCACGTGAGGCTCAGCTGGCTGAGCAATTGAGGCAGCAACAAGAGCAAATGAGACAGCAACAAGAGTACTTTGTGACATGGCAGACACAACAACAAGCAGCTCTACAAGTAAGTTTCGGCGAAAATGATTGTCATGAATTAATTTGTCGATTGTATTTGCATTCAGTAATTCTATTTATTCTATCTACTCATGCATAACTTGTCTATTTTAGATAATAATATGATATAATTATGTCATTTGTAGGCATACATGTCGCGGCGGTTTGGAGAACCAATGGATCTCCCTCTGTTTCAACCTCCACCTATCTTTACAGCGCC
>SPJY01015462.1:427077-502402 GCA_005191435.1 Raddia distichophylla | reverse complement strand
TAGGCCGGTTTAAGAAATATAAAATACTTTTTTTAAAAAAATATTTTTAAATCATGGAGATTTTTTAAAAATATATATTTTTTAAAAAATAAATTGTATGCCATCATAAATGCTATAGATCTCTCCTGTGCTTAGAAGCGGTCTCGATCACTCATCTGTTCCATCGCATTATCCTGCTATTACCGTCCCTCTGGCATGGGTCAAAAATTTCATTTCTTTTCGTTCAAGCTTGGCAAACATTTTATAAGAATATCAAAAAGAAAAAAGGGTGTTACTGGAATGAAGCCATGGCATGCGATGCAACCAGCAGGAAAGGGCAGCTGGCGTGGTCCAAATCTAGATTAAGAAGGGCATCGATCGGCTGGCCGTCTTTCCATGCGCTGATCGATAGCTACGTGCGCTGCTTTTTAACCAACGCCTCATGCATCTTCAAATCGGTCTCATCTCGATCATCCTTTAATTGGTGCATGTGGTCAAGATCGATGCATGGTCGAGTCACGTACCAAGGCCGCGCTTTTGTGCAGCGTGCATGGCTCGGGATCCAAGATCAGTGAACACATGCATCATGCATCCATGCCCAAGCTTAGCTACCTTTTCATCAACGGACGGCGATATATACATGGGCAGCCACGCATCGTGCCCGTCTTTGGTCCACGATTCGGTTTGTAAGGGTTGTTATTTCTGTATAAAAGCCCTTCTCCTTGATATATGCTGTATTTAAATTTCAAAATATGATGATAGGTTATGTATCATTATTTAAGTGGGGTTTTACTATTTATCCATGCTAGGTATTTATATGGTGTTACGGCTTTGATTACGTCTGGCATAAATCCATGATACACTCCAAAAATCTCGTAGCTTTGTTCATAGAACTAGAACATACCTTACGTGTGATTTGATTACATGATTGAGAATTACATGTAGATCTCGAACACACATACTAGTTGGTATGACACTAGTTGGCAAACAATCTATCCCACATCCTTAGTGGCAAATTATATTTCATAATCATAGTTAATAGACTCTCTTCTCTCTTCCTAATCGGATCCTATTGTTTTATAATCTCATTGTATTGACTTGTCCTTCCATTTAGAAATAGTGGACATAGGAAGCTCATATTTCCAGTTTAAAAAGAGTTGTACTAGCATGTAATGTTATATGAAATTAAAAACGACATTATTGCTGACACATTGGGTTAACCCTTTTGGGCAAAGCAATGTCAAATTAAAGCTAAAGAGCGGTTGACCCATTAGGTAGGTGTGTTGTGGCCATGGTTCTAAATAGCCCGCTATAGCACCGCTATAGCCCGCTATAGCGTTTTTAGAGGGCTTGCCGCTACGCTATTGTTAATTGTCCCGCTATTATAGCTAACGACGCTTTAGCTCCGCTAAACACCGCTATTTGGCTTAGCCGCGAAATGTTTATAGCCCCGCTAATCCAGACCAAGGAAAATATTCAGTGTTTTGTATAGATGACTAGATCCTATGCTTCTTTGTTGTGTTCTTTACTTTAATGAATGATGTATTGAACCATTGAAGCATCGTTGAGTCGTTGATTGTTGAATATTGAATGAATATGAAACATTGAATCATTGAATGATTGTGAAGTAATGGAACTGGAGACATGTTCTCCTGTAGCCCTGGACATGTATTCGAGACTTTGAGTATTTGTGTTCATAATATTTCATTAGTTCCATGTTTTTGTGTAAAATTAATTAAAAATTTCCATGTTTTTATAAAACCGCTAAATAAAATAGCTTCCGCTATATCCTGCTATAGCTTTTTATAGCTTCTAGAGGAGACCGCCGCTAAATGGCTTAGCCCACTATTTAAAACATTGGTTTCAGAGCTTTTTCATAGCTTTCTTTTTGGTCCAACAACCAATTGCTCTTTTTCTTGGGTATTATCGTTTTTTGTACTGAAATATCAAAAATAACCGAAGCCGGAGCCAATGAATTGCTAGAATTTGCTTCAATATCGGTATTTTCACCATTGATTTCACTCTGACAATCATAAAATATGTCATCATCATCGGAATTTTATTTCTCATTGCCCTGTGATGTAGCATTAAAGTAACGATTTTCCTAAATTCCAATCGGCTTTTCACTTGTATTCCTAGGCATGTATTTTTTGTTCTTGAAGCACTTTTTCATGCTTTGTGGATGAATCATTCAGCCCCCGAGGCGAAATAACAACACTTTCCGATGAGCCAGATACCGATTGCAGCCCTCGAGGCGAAATAACAACGGTTTCCAATGATACAAATACTGATGGATCTTCAATTTTGCTCGACGCTGCAGCGGACAGATTGTAATCATCATCTTGTTTTGACGATTCCTGCTGATCCGTGAGGATTTTCGATGTGAAACTAGATCCATCGGAAACCTCTCATTGTTCTATTGTCCGTAGTGTACCCGAACGTCCAAAACGGACTTCGGATGACTCCGTTTCGGCTTTTTGAAGTTGAGATGTATTGGATGTCCGAACTGGATTCGCGATTGAATCGGATTCCTGCTCGAGCTGGGCTTGATGCGACGAAACTTTTGGGGACTCAACAATGGTTTTTTATTTTTCGATGATGAAGACTTGGATGAGTCGGTATGAACAATCACACCGATTTGTTGCTCTTTTGTTTCTTGCTGTAATGGAGACGTCGATGTTGGTAGAGGCGTCGCCGTCATCTTCGACGGAGACGTAATTGAAGAAGCCGATTTCACCATCGATGTTGAGGCGGTGGGAGAAGCCGGCCTTGATGCTATTGTTGATGATGCATCGGCCGGTCTCGTCGTCGACATCTGTGGTGAAGTAGTATGATATACCTTCGTTATCGTCTTTTTGGAAGAAGCCGATCTCGACGTTGACATTGGCGTAGATAGATTAGACACCCATCTCACCGCCGATGCTTGTGACGAGGCATCAGGCTCTAATGCAAAATCTTCTAGCAAATAAACCGTTCTTGCTGGTGATGAGCTTGCTAGATTCCATATGGATTGCTGTGGCAAACCGTATAGTGAAGCCAAATTTTGAATCAACGCTGTCGATATCATCTCATGTATCTGCTCTTGAAAAGCTTCCCACTGGAAATTATCGATCTTGCACGGACGAGTAGACATGATTCGTAGATCAGACGATATGGGTCCCACCAGGCGTGCCAATTTGTTGACTTGGAAAAGTGGTTTCCGATGCCAACTACAGCCGAACCCTGGGGATCGGGCTTTGTGAGGACGTGCCAGCCGATTTGACCTTTTGCAATCGGCAAGGTTTCTGATAGGCAAGCTGCCGGTGAAGCAATAAGTGTTTTACCGATAGCTTGATAGATAATCCGATGATCGGCTTAACGAAAAGATGTCGAGCCGATAGTAGACGATCAATCAGCTTGACGAGGACACGTTGAGCCGATAGAACGTGGCGAAATCTAACTCCTCCGGCGGACGGCGATGCGCAGCAGTACCGCCGAAAGATAGTATTCTGGGCGAAACTTAACTCCTCCTAGCGGACGGCGATGCGCAGCAATGCCACCAAGAGATAGTATTCCGATGCCGATGGTGAGGAGATCGGACGAAACCGAGGCAGTCCCTACCAAGGGAGTTGACGGCGAGGAGATCGGACTAAACCGAGACAGTAGACGCCGGCATTTGTACTTAAAACACCAATACGAGCGGATCGATCGGGTTCATGGCACAAAAGTGAAAGTAGAGAAATAGTAGATTGTATTGATATGTTGAAAAAGTGAGGTCCTTTACATGCTCCACGGCAGCTCTTATTTATAGTTTTATACAGACGACATACCGACCAAAGACGATGATCGGACATGGACTCTATCTCGTAGTTACCTAAAATAACCGACTCAACTTAACGTGCAAGGCACGGATACAAACTGACTCAATAAAATACTAATTTTATTAACCTTGTACCGACGTGAGCTTGAGCCTTCCTTGCTTGATCTTCACATGCATACAAACCACGTACGGGTTAATTACCGATTGGCCTTCCATCTTGATCTTGATCACGTAGCATGCTTCAGGCCTTCCCAAAAACAAGCCGATCATGCACCTTCCAAATATAGCCAATTTCATATGCCATAAAAACATGATCGGTCATCCAATGATTCCATATATGTGATTAGCTGTTCATCTCACGTAGCTTTAGCTAGTCATTAAATCATGTTCATGCACGGCCACATATACACGTATAGAAGCCGATTGTAGTATATCCATGCTTAATCATGTGTACCATATATCCCCTTTAGTCGGCTATCTAATCCTTCCGTGTATATATGCATGTATAAAAGCCGATCATGATCTTTTCTAAATATCAGCCGGTCAACCAATAATGACATCCAAGTATATGCCGATCTAGCTCTTTTGTTAGCCGATAATGCTGTTTTTCACCCTCTTTTGGCCACTAAAATAACCGTATTTTTGTGCCATTTTTGGGTGTCAACAATTGCCAAAAGGGGGAGAATTGAAAAAGGACATGCATAAGTTTTCTACAAAAAAGGGGAATTTTGTTATGAAGCTTTAATTTTCATGACTTGGAGATATTGAACAAATGTGTTTCTTTCCTTTGCTCCATGTGTGCTTCGGCATTTCCATCATGCCTTGTTCGACAAATTTAAAAACTTCAAAATATGTTTCGAGGGTTTGTCAATTTATTCATCAAGGGGGAGTGTTGAGACCCATGTGGAGAGTACCCCGGTTTGATGATGAATAGATGTGACAAGATGGAATTTTATGTGTTTTGAAGGATTTTTAATGGTGCATTTGTGAAAATTACTGTGGAATTGGAATCGGACCATTGTGCTGAGCTTGGGCTAGGTAATAGTTTTGAACGGACTTGGTCCGGTGTAATTTGTTAAGCTGACACGTGGTGTGTTAGGGCTTGCTAATTATGCTGTCATGAATGGATTATGATGTTAGTAATTTTGTGATGGACTAACCTTGCAAGAGAAGGTGTGTTGGAAAATATGCATGGCTCACATACCCATCTATGGTAACAATTTGAAGTCCACTGGTTTCCCCATTTGGGAGCTATGAGGTGTATAGTGAGCCCCAAACTTGCAGTCTTGAGTTCCTGGCAGTTCTTGGTGCACGATTTTTCTTATTGTCTCTAGATGGAGTTTGGTGCTGAAATTTGAAAGAGACTATCTGTGGATACCATAGACTAACCTTGCAGGAGAAGTAAGGTGTGTTGGAAAATATGCGTGGCTCACATACCCATCTATGGTAACAATTTGAAGTCCACTGGTTTCCCCATTTGGGAGCTATGAGGTGTATAGCGAGCCCCAAACTTGCAGTCTTGAGTTCCTGACAGTTCTTGGTGCACGATTTTTCTTATTGTCTCTAGATGGAGTTTGGTGCTGAAATTTGAAAGAGACTATCTGTGGATAACAAAGACCCCAGGTACCTAGATGGCGGGGCTAAAAGACCACCCGACAGGGGATGGACCAAGTCGGGTGGATAAGGACGGCTGCCACTCGGACTTTAGAAGGCTTGCCCGGTAAGGAAAGGCTTAAAGATAGAAGTTTGTACCTAATATGGAAGATACACTTGTAATCCTGAATAACTATGTATCTGACTAGAGGATAGAGATAGGAATCCTACCTCGTAACCGACAAAGACTCTACCTTGTAACCCTGCATCTCCATACACGCACATCTCTACACCCATCGATACATATCCCTAGACATTGATCATCAGATCACCATCATAATCCCAAAAACACAGGACTAGGGTATTACCTCCACCGCGAGGGCCTAAACCTGCATAACCCCTTGTTTTGTATTACCATCGAGTTTGTATCTAGTGTATAACCCTATATATAATCATTGCCAGCGATATCCCCCGATTGAACAAACGTCGACACTATCACGACTCACCCACAAGGGTGTAGAAAAAGTTTGCAAAATTTCTGGTGCCTTCCAACAGCAGCAACCACTATCTCCTTGCAAGACAATTTTTTGGGAATCTGCTTTTTACTTTTGGGAAAGTGACTTTAGTGTTTTGGCTTGGTCTCTTTCTCAAAAGCAAGGTTTGAATTGATTCTTCTGTTTGGACACTTGACAATCAGGATTGTGATTCCAAAATCACAATATTTTATGGCTCTCATACACCCAAGTGAAGAGTACGCATGGTTGTCAAGTTGTTTGGGTTTTTGGTGGAAACGTTGGAAAAATTTGTGGCATCTATTCACCCCCTCTATCCGCCTAGCTCGGTTCTTCAATATCCTAGCTTCATAATTTCTTAACCTAAGGGGATATCCAAGTCATGGTCCTCATATCCTCCACAAACCTCCTCCAATGTGGAATATCTCGGTGGGATCGCTCTGGAATGTAAAACTTGCCCCGGCTCCACTGGGAAAGCCATGCCATGAGTCGCCTTCAAGTAGATGTTTCGTGCTCCCACATGTAGCTCACAAGGTATCCGTTACATGATGCCGTCCACGTGATAGTGGGCTAGGTCCACTTCGCAGAGCCTGCCAGAAGCACAACTACTCTGTCGCCTAGAGGGGCTGTTGACGTCATCAGGATTATTCGGAAGTTCTTGGCACGTCTCTCGACGAGAGCTCAAGGCCTACCCAACCTGTTTCCTAACCTCCTCTCTTATGCTCTCTTATGTTGTAATTAGGCGTTCTTCAGGCTCATGAAATTGTTGTGCTTATCGGGACTTGGCTTTGTGCTTACTCCTATACGACTTGGCGTCTTGAGCTAAACCAACCTTTCATGACACCACACCAACACCTCGTGTGCTCCTAGGGTGGTCTGGGCTTTCTAGGGCTCTTGTTAGCTCATCATTCTCCCTGTTTGGCACGAAGGTGTCTTTGGAAGCCTACCCGATACTTCTATAAGCCTTTAGACCACTTATGTTGGCTCTCGACCAAACACCAATATGCCGTCATCGGCAAGGCCACTGCCGTGAGCAAAGCACCATTACTTTGAACTGGCAGGCCATTCTAATGTTGCATGTTTGATACTTTTGAACATCAGCAAAAACACTCAAGCATAGACTCGCTCTCATTTGCCCCACACGTCTTACAAGTGAAGACAACCCTACACCTCGGATACTAGAGACTTGACACAGACCCTGTCTGCACAGAGTGCATCTGACCCTATAAGACTGTGAAAATTCTATCTAGCCAAAGGAGAGAAATGTGCCTATTACGCATGATAGAAACTTAAGCACGAGATGAGAGGTCCATGCTAGAGCACACCAGAAGTCTAAGTGAAGAGTGTGCCTACAGACTAAGACAGACTAACCAAGCCCAAATGCATCCTAGATGCAATGTAGGGAAAACAGTAAAAATATATTACATAAAGTGCAGTAGATAGCTCCCACTCAAGATAGTCTTGCTAATCTCACCACCCCAAACTCTCCCCAAATAGCCTTGTCCAGCAGTTTAGTGAAAATATTTGCTAAGTGGTGACAAGTGTCCACAAACTGCAAGACAATATCACCCTTCTCCACATGTTCTCTAAGGAAGTGATATCTCAGGTCAATGTGATTTGTCCTAGAGTGTTGTACTGCGTTTTTGGCAATATTAATTGTAAAGGTGTTGTCATAAAGAAGTGGCACACTTGCTTGAACTAACCCAAAGTCCTTTAAGGTAAAGCACAACCAGATCACCTGACTGTAACAACTAGCGATGGCGATGTACTTACCATCCGCAGTAGACTGTGCTACACTTGATTGCTTTCTATAGGATCAAGAAACAAGAGAAGTATCAAGAAATTGGCAAGTGTCGAAAGTGCTCTTCCTATTTATCTTACAGCCAGTAACGTCTGCATCTGAGAAGGCTCTTAGAGATTGAAAAGCCGAGATCAACGACTAGAGAGGGTTGAATAGGCGCAAATAACATTTTTCAATCACTAAACACCCCCACGACACTCTTCGGACAAATGATGAAACACTTGGCATACATCAGCCAAAATCGAGACCTTGATGCTCTTTAGACATATCATCGAACATGTGCGTTGTGTATGGTAAAGTACCGTTGCCTTGGCACCAACACCATGATCACAACAATCATGGCTGCCTTGCCACTAGAGATGCCATAGAAATGATAGCCGTACACCACAGCTTGTCATTGTGCACGAACATCGCCTCCGAGGAAGCTGATCTTGGACATCAAGCTGGAGATCGACCTTGCTCCCAATGGCATGGTCATCTTGCTGTCCTGTACCATGGTGATGTGCCTGTGGCTGAATCCTCACGCTCCAAGAGCTGTTACTGCTGTCCCCTTGTCATTGCTGCACACCAACTTTGAAATAGCAAGCTATCACGTGAACAAATCATCAAACACCTTGGATGCAGTCCAGTTAAGCTCATCACTGGCCTCTTCTACCTCTTATCTCTTACTCCCTCTGCACATCGAAACAAACAACCCAAGAACTTCATTTGCCAAGAAGAACATATGCAGTAGCAGTACCGAGTTGCCTTCAGGACCGAGCAGCATCGCAAAGGAGAAATTGCAACCCCGTCTTGGTCCCTGTGAGCACTCCCACCGGCTGCGCCGTCCTCTCCACCGGGCGCCGCTAGGCCGTCGCCACCACGCAGCTGCTCCAATGGGCCGGTGCCGCCCATAGCCGGCGCGCCGAGGCTGCCATGCCCGCTACAGGTCGCAGCCGGGCCGTGGTGAGGCCGCTGCCTCTTGGCCAACCTGTCGCCACCCACGCGCTGTTGGAGCATGCCGAGCCGCCTCATCGCCGCCCCCGCGTTGCCGTCGGCCACCGCGCCTCGGCTCCTGCCGGTGCGCGCCGCTCTGCCGCCGGCCGCCCATGGCCGTGACCGGCCGGCCGGCCTCCACCTTCTTCCTCTCTACTCTACGCCGGTTGTGCTAAAAAACTGGCACGGGCGCCTCCCTCTCTCTCCCCCATGGAGATTGCAACGGCCGGGTGGAACCCTACCTCTCTCTCTCCACGCACTGGATTGAATGAGGAATAGCAGCGCTCTCTCTCTCTCTCTCTTGATTTGGCACAAGGGAACTAGGCAACGCCAGCCTCTTCCTCTCTCATGGCACTAATCAAAGAAAGAACAGCAGCATGCATTCAAGGGCTGCTCTCTCAAATTTTCCCTTCTATTTTCTTTTCTCTCCTACAAGGAAGAACAAAGGAAACACAAATGTTTGGAGGATATTTTTGGATATATTTTTCTGGACATTTTGTCCACCTTACACAACACGCGGAGACCCTCTCTCCCCCACACCTCTCTCACCTAGGGCTATATGGTGGTTGGATTGCTTAGCCCCTAAGCCTCCACCCCCTTTCTTATATAGCCACCCTAGGGCATATTCTCCTCGAATCTTAGCATGTTGGGAATATCCGATAGCGAGCCACGTAGGGCCCGCACCTGGGTTTTTATTGCAGAGGCTAACCCGTAACATCCAGGGTTTTAACCACATCGGCTAACCTAGAACCGAACCAGGGTTTTATCAGGCTAACCCAGAATCAGCACAGGTTTTTCCACATCGGCTAGCCCAGACCCGGACCAGGGTTTTACCACTGGGTAACCCAAATCCAAACCAGGGTTTTCCAACAGGATAACCCAGAACCTTTCACGTAACATTCTTAGTCACAAGCCCATGCCTGGGCCCACTAGACTAACCAACTTCGCCACCATGGTTACCGACGCCATAGCCTCCAGCTACCTCGGATCCCTTACCATGGCTAAGCTTCTCGAGTACACCACGTCATGTGACCGCTAGGTCATCGAACCCGGTCACTTGCACGCCTTCGGACGCACCAGCCTCTAGCCGTCCCCGCAATGCGTCAGCCACGTACCCACCAATACCGGCATCATAGAGATGAACACAGACCAAAACCATACACGTTACCTTTATTGCAAGGTTAGCACATCACAAGATCAACAACAAAAACTGTGCACAAAACCGTATCCTGCTCGCCTGGTGCTGACACCCAAATTTGGCAGAAAATCGGATATTCAAGGGGGGCCGAATATGTTAGAATTATTGGGCCAAATCGGAAATGGGCTTCATCGGCAAAAGGAGAGACATATTAAAGAATACCGATGGGCAAAAGATTTCGGAAGAGATACGATCTGATCAAAGCGCGTCGCGGTAAATTAGGTCGTATCGGTATCGATTTTGTAACACTATAAATAGGTCTTTAGATATCGAGAATAGACATCTAATACTCAATACACAAAACACTTTCTCGAATCCGATCGACATCGTCGAAAGGCTTCAACTCGCAGGTAGAGCTATCTCGATGGGATAATCGATTCTCTCCTTGTAAACCGTGTATATGGCTGCATCATGTTGATATCATGTACACAAACCATGTTAGACTGTCTCGGGATTTACCGATCTTTAACATGTTCTCGCATATTGCACTGTCTCGAGTCAATCGATCTGTAATGTGTGTTTACCCTGTAATACCGATTATTGAATATTTCATATGTTTTCTTCTGAACCCGATATATGCAACTGCCTCGTTTAATCGATCTTGCGTACATCTTGTTTAGGATCTTGCATGTGTTAATGTTTGCCGATCTGTATTGTCGTTACCCTTATTATTCTTTAGACCTTTTAATCAGTTTATTGGTTTACATCCAGATTTAGATCTTAAAACTGTCTTGGCTTGACCAATCTGTTCAATCTGTTTTTCTGGTTTAATCTGATATATTGATATTAAGGTTTATTGCTAATGATATTACCAAAAATACCAAAAAGAAATAGAAGATTTATATTTGAATGTCCATTTAAATTTACTCGCTCTATCAGGCATAAAGCCGATAGATCTTGTAATCGGAATCGAGCAAGCCGATTACCAATAACCTGATCTGGCTATTAAAAACCCGATTAGGCTTATGTTACTGATGCCTTTTCTCCTTATTGATTTACAGGTCAAATCAATTGGCACACTTGGTTTGAGTTGCGACGCGATCACTGAATCGACGCTTTTGCACTTGTGTTCGCGGAAACCCTCGTTTTTGTGTCAACATACTTTTTGGCACGCCCAGTGGGACACCAACAATCGAATCCGACGCGATGACACGCACCAATGCTGAAACGGCGTTGGAAGCGCTCAAGCACGCTGCTGAACCCGTGACGTTCGACGAATTTAGCCCTGATCAGAAAAAGGAAATCGAAGATAGGCTCGCCGAGATCCACGAAGAAAACAAGAAAAGGATGCTGACTGGATATCGGAAAACGTGCAGTGGTCAGGTTACAAAGACTGCTATTGGTGATCCATTGGGGACTACTCTGAGATAATAAGAGATCAAATCAACAGCTCTGTTTACCGATCGATCTTGGATCAATCATCGGTTTTAGGGCGAATTGTCCAGGAAGGAACCAGCGCCGCGCTGCATAATATCATGACTGGACAAGCTCATCAAGCGAATCGGAATATTACGCCGGGAGTGAACTTGCAGAATCAGCATCCAGCATATAATCACCCGGGAACATCTTATGCTGGGGCCTCCCAGCTGAGTCCTCCATTGACTATTAATCCAGCTCCGATTCAAACAATTCCGAATAATCAGGCTATGATTCCAGTCCCAGATCCGATGTACCAGCCGATTAGTTCCGGGGTCAATGAAAGTCTGGAAGAGATGACTTATAACATGATGAAACAATGCGGGTTCAACACGCCTAAAATTGCTCCGCATTACACTATGCCGTATCCACCGGCTTTCAATGAAACAGAATATCCGCATAAGTATCGAGTTTCTGATTTCGCAAATGCCAAATTCAGCGAAAGTGATCACACCTCTACGCGCGAGCATATTGCAAGATTTCTGGCATTGTGCGGGGAGGCTGCATCAAAGGATACTCTCAAATGTCGATTGTTCCCACTATCACTATCGGGATCGGCATTTAACTGGTTTACTTCACTCCCTCCTAACAGTATCACTTCATGGCCAGACTTGGAAAAGAAGTTTCATGAGTATTTCTATTCTGAAGAGAATGAAGCGAGGATTACCAATATTATGATGATCAAGAAGAAATTTGGGGAATCGGTAAATGATTACTTGCGTCGGTTCAGGGAAGTGAGAAACAGATGCTATAGCCTTTCACCGCCTAATAATGAGTTGGCAGAATTGGCTTTTAAAGGATTGCTGCCTGTTAATCAGAAAAAGGTGGGCAACCAGGAATTCGCTGATATTTCTCATTTGGCCCACAAGATCGCGCTGTATGAAAGCCGATTCTCAGACAATTCATACCCAGGTCAGCAGAGGGAGTATCGGAATAATAACAATAACAATAAGGGTAAGGATAAGGCTATCAATGTCGTTGATACAGATGAAGTTGAAGACTCGGATGATTCCGATACTGAGGACACAGGTGCCTATGTTGCTGAATGGGTGAACAACAAGAAAGAATTCAAGCTGGGATGGATAAAGCCGAGAGGTCCAGAGAAGAGCAAGTATTCATTTGATACCTCCAAATGTGATCGGATTTTCGATCATCTGTTGCAGGAAAAGCAAATTCAGCTTAAGCAAGGGCATGTTATTCCTCCACTTGAAGAGCTGAAAAAGCGAAAATATTGCAAGTGGCACAACTCTTACTCGCACGCCACCAATGAATGCAATGTATTCAAGCAGGTACTGCAAAAGCGATCGAGAGTGGACAACTGCGATATCAAGGTAAAAATTCACAGATCGATACAGAGCCGTTTCCAGTCGGTTTTGTTGGCATGGTTGACGTCAAAAGAAAAGCCGATGAACCCGAGAGTTCCAATCGGTTTAAAGTGCTCGTTGGTGATAAAAGGATCGTGGTAGAAGAGAGGCCAGAACTAACATTTCGATCGTCAGGCAGACGTGGCGAAAGAACTGGTGAGTGGCGCGAGGTGAAGCGCGGGCGCAATGATAACCCGATCTATAAGCCAAGGCCGAAGGCAACCTTTGATCAGCTGTTGGAAAAATATGATCGGATGGCTAAGGAGACGCCTCGTAAGAATGACAGATCAAATGCTCCTGAACCGATTCACGATAATTCAGAAGATCAAGATTGGGAGAAGGGGCATGGGGAGTGTCCGTTTTTCCGATACTGCTGGGAGGAAAGGATGTCTTTGCCTACTCTGGAGAGTTGCCCGATGAACCATACATTTATCCCTCCCAAGAGAACATCGGTAAAGGATCGGTTAGTGTTTCCTAGTAAGAAAGCCGATGAAAACCCGATGGTGAAGAATACTGATGCGCATCGGCCTCCCAAGGTGCCGTTACCACGATGGTGCCCAAGTGGAATCACGAAGTCCCAGAAGCGGCGCTTACAGCGGATGAGGCACGCTGAGGCTAAAGAAGCAGAAGCTGAGAAGTTTAGAGACGCTCTACTAGAGCAGGTAAAGCCGATAAAGCCAGCTAGGGGCAAGCAAGAATGGAGGCCCAAGTTGAGATCGGCTGTTATTATTGAAAAGGACTCTGATGAGATATCAATTACCACTAATATGGTTTGCGTGCTACCTCGGGAATTCATGAGTGATTATGAAGAAGCTGCTGCCGAGCTGGTGGTTGGAGCTGAAGATGCTATCTTTAAGAAACCAGAGAATTCCCGATTACACTTAAAGCCATTGTTTATCATGGGTTATATGAATGGAAAGCCGATTTCCAGGATGATGGTGGACAGTGGAGCTACTGTAAATCTGATGTCATATTCTGTGTATCGCAAAATCGGGAAATCTACAGAAGATTTGGTCAAGACCAATATGGTGTTGAGTGACTTTAATGGAAATCCGATCGAAGCTAAAGGGGTTCTGGTCGTAGAGCTCACTGTAGGGAGTAAAACAATCCCAACAGCGTTTTTCGTAATTGAAGGAAAAGGGAGCTACAACGTGCTGTTGGGGAGAGACTGGATACACGCCAATTGCTGTATCCCATCGACATTACATCAGATTCAGATTCAATGGATTGGCAAACAGATAGAAGTGGTCAGAGGAGAATCTCTAACCGCCGAAACTGATTGTGCCGAGATACATGACAATTTGGAGGCGTTATCGGGAAAACCCTTGGAGGATTGTGATTTTCTGAGCTTTAGTAAATCTGGCTTTAAGCCAACAACATTGGGAGCGCAATCGGTAACTCAAGGGCACGAGGGTTTTTTATGGGAACCGCGGCACTAGAGGAAGCAGAATATAAGATGGGCCAAGGTTTTATATCGGCTGATAAACTTGAAAAAGTCGATATTGGAACCGATGATAAGGAGAGGCCCACTTACATCAGTAAACAGTTGCCGCGGGAATATAAAGATCGGCTTATCCAGATACTCAAGGGTTGATTACTTTGCCTGGGAGTATCATGAGATGCCTGGTTTAGACCGATCTATTGTGGAGCATAAGATTAAAATGAAGCCTGGATTCGCCCAGTGAAACTGTCGACGGTTGAGATATCGATCTCAAGT
Organism: Raddia distichophylla; assembly: GCA_005191435.1. Lineage (NCBI taxonomy): Eukaryota > Viridiplantae > Streptophyta > Magnoliopsida > Poales > Poaceae > Raddia > Raddia distichophylla. The sequence continues at coordinate 488,048 of SPJY01015462.1, read as the reverse complement.
CGATTAAGGTTCTTGAGAAGGGGAGATAGGAGACACGCCGAACAACACGAACAGCAGCGAACGACGAACAGGGAGACAAGGGTTTTTATCCTGGTTCAGGCCTCTCAGGAGAGATAATAGCCCTACGTCCAGCCTTTCTTATATATCGAAGATGATTACAAGAGGTGGCTCGACGAGACGAACAGATCTCGGCGAGATTATGTGTGTACAGGGTGTAGTATGCAACAATACGATGATCAGGTACTAAGTCACCAGCTTCTGGCCAGAGGAAAGAAAGATTCTGATAAGATTCGGGTATGCATTGACTTTCGCGATCTGAATAAAGCAACATATAAAGACGAATATCCGATGCCGATTGCCGATCGCTTGATTGACGCTGCTTCGGGCAATCGGATTATCAGTTTCCTAGATGGCAATGCTGGTTACAATCAGATCTTTATGGCCGAAGAAGATGTAAGCAAAACAGCGTTTAGATGTCCTGGTTCTATCGGCTTGTTTGAGTGGGTTGTGATGACTTTCGGGCTGATCAGTGCTGGGGCTACTTATCAAAGAGGGATGAACTTGATTTGCCATGATTTAATCGGTAAACTGGTTGAAATTTATATCGATGACGTGGTGATTAAATCCCAGGAGGAAGAGCAACATTTGGCTGATATCGTGACCGTTTTGGATCGGTTTCGGAAATATGGCATGAAGATGAATCCAAAGAAGTGTGCTTTTGGAGTATCGGCCGGCAAGTTCTTGGGGTTTATGGTGCATCGGAGAGGGATCGAAGTTCACCCTGATCAGGTAAAGGCGATCCTGAATACTAAACCTCCAGATTCGAAGGTTCGTTTGCAAGAGCTAATCGGTAAAATTAATTATTTGAGGAGGTTTATTTCTAATTTATCGGAAAGGATCGTTCCGTTCTCGCCATTGCTGAAGCTGAAGAATTCTGATAAGTTTGTTTGGGGACCGGAACAGCAGAAGGCATTTGATGATATCAAAGGGTACTTGACAAACCCACCTGTTCTGGTAGCTCCGAAAGATGGTTTGCCATTTAAGCTTTATTTATCAGTATCGAAAAAAACACTAGGGGCAGTGTTGGTCCAGGAAGTAGATGGAAAAGAATGCGCAATCTTTTACTTGAGTAGGAAATTACTGGATCCTGAAACCCGATACACGGTGGTAGAAAGATATTGCCTTTGCTTATACTTCGCTTGCACCAAATTGAGGCATTATTTATTGGGAGCTGAGTGCAAAGTTGTATGTCAAACCGATGTGGTTAAATACATGCTCAATGCTCCAATCTTCAAGAGGCGACTCGGTAAATGGGCATACACTCTCATCGAGTTTGATCTGACCTATGAATCTCCTAAAGCCGTCAAGGGACAGGTATTAGCCGATTTTATTGTGCACCATCAAGACATTAATCTGTCAATACTTTTGCCTTGGGTAATGTTCTTCGATGGATCGGTTTGCGAGAGGGGATGTGGAATCGGTATTTTCATTGTCTCTCCTGGTGGTGTTCCGTACCGATTCAGTGTTACAATGGATTTTGGTTTGACCAACAATCAAGTGGAGTACGAAGCCTTGATTCAGGGATTGGAGTGGTTAATCCAGACTGGTGCTATGGCCGTAGAAGTATTTGGAGATTCACAGTTGGTGGTTTTCCAGATGATCGGTAAATATGAATGCCACAGCGACCCGCTTCGGGAGTATTTAGAGAAAGCTTCTGATTTGGCTAAGTATTTCAGTATATTCTCGATTCGTCACATTCCAAGGGAACAGAATTGCGAAGCCAATGATTTAGCTCAAGAAGCATCGGGTTACAAATTACCGATCATGGACTTAGAGATTGTTCCGATTGAAAATCCGGTTCCGATAGGATGGCAGGCCGAGATTATCGGTTATCTGAAAAGTCCCTAGGGGAAAACCGATAGGAAGCTTAAAAGAAGAGCTCAAAGGTATGTTTTAATAAGTAACAAGCTGTACTATCGGAGTTTTGATGGTTTACTGCTTAGGTGCTTGAATGAAGAAGAGGCTAAAGTTGCAATTGGAGAGGTTCATGAGGGAGGGTTGTGTGGAACCCATCAATCGGCATACAAGATGAGATGGATGTTGAAGCGCGTGGGGTATTTCTGGCCGACGATGGTGGAAGATTGTTTCAAATATTATAAGGGTTGCAAAGATTGTCAGAGATTTGGAAATATCCAACATGCACCTGCATCAATTCTTCACCCGATTGTGAAGCCGTGGCCTTTTAGAGGATGGGGGATTGATATGATTGGAGAAATATTTCCTTCCTCGTCCAAGGGGCGCATCGGTATATTTTGGTAGCAACGGATTACTTTACCAAATGGGTTGAAGCTGTGCCATTGAGGAAAGTAACTGCCACTGAAACGATCAACTTTGTCAGAGAACACATAATGTACCGATTTGGTATTCCCCAGACGATCACTACAGATCAGGGATCGGTATTTATGTCAGAGGCATTTCAAGATTATGCTCAGAGCTTGGGGATCACAACGATTAATTCTTCGTCATATTATGCTCAAGCCAACGGCCAAGCAGAATCTTCAAATAAAAGTGCTATAAAGCTGATCAAGCGAAAAATTGATGAGAGGCCGCGGGGTTGGCATAATACTTTGGCGGACGCGCCATGGGCGTATCGGATTGCTAAGCATGGAGCTACGAAGGTGTCACCATTTGAGTTGGTTTTTGGTCAAGAAGTTGTCCTACCGGTTGAGGCGATCATTAGAGACGTGCCCGAGTAGGAGAGCGTGAAAGTGGCGGCGAATGGACCGTAATAACTTCGTATAGCATACATTATACGAAGTTATACGACACTGTTACCCAGACTGGGCTGCGAGGTAGAAACATATACTGGGGAGAAATGCTTAAAGTTACAAGGTATCGGAATTTAGGAATTTTACGAAAAACTAAGGTAAGGAAGTCCGATTACATCTTGGGGGTTGAAAGTTGGCGGAGTTTGCGAAGCTGGAGGAGGAGCAGGCGTCGCGTCCTTCTTTTTCTGGACGGGAGAAGTATCCTGGAATACAAATCCCGATAAGCGAAGAACCGATAGAATGTGATTAAAGTTTGTAAATGATCAAGTGCTTACTGTGTCACATACCGATTCGGTGGTGTCAGGTGTACGCACCTTTTGAGATTTTGGCCTTTTTACGGACACTTTCTTCCTCAGGCCAGGCTCTCCTGTGGGTTTCCCTGTTTCGAGAAGTCAATAAGCGGTCGCATATTTCATAATGTTATATGTGAGCCGATTATACCTCTTTTCTTCGGCTGGGGGGAGCTCTGGGCGAATGCCGATGCGGATTTCGCTGTGGAATGTAGTTGGCCAGCCGCTTCTCTAATGAGCTTGGCCTTGGGACGCTTGTCACCGCTCTGAAAGGGAAATAAACAAGACGTCAGTAGTCGGTAAAAGAACAATGTGAGTTAGCAAATGCACGCAAGTTAGTAACCTCGCCGCTAGAAGATGATGCATGGTTCTGGGAGTTGGTTCTTTCATCATCTGAGTCTGATGAAGAAGGTCCCGATTCTGAAGAATTTTCTTCCTTATCTTCATCAGAGTTATCAGAATCGGTATTACTTGAGTTGCTGGTTTCCGATTTCGATGGGGCTTCTGCCATGCCGGCGATCTTTGGCCAGTTAGGTCTGCAAGTTTCCTTCTGGCCAGACCCGTTCGATTAAGGTTGCAGCCCCGCCTTTGGTGGCATAAATATCTTTGGCGATAATCTCCCACCAATTATCAAACGCCGATGAAGTATTGGCCCACATGATAAATTCCGATGGAATCTCAAAGTCTAAATGAACGGCGGACAGAATACCATAAGCCGATTGGGGGTTCAAGTCTTCTCTAGCAATGCTGATGAAGTATTGGTCCACATGATAAATTCCGATGGCATTTCGAAGTCTAGATGGGCGGCAGACAGAATACCATAAGCTGATTGGGGATTCAAGTCTTCTCTGGCGTTCAGTTGGCGGTATATAAAAAGATCGGGAATTTCCTGTCCAAGGTTGAACTGCCGAGCAACCACAGCTGGGTGGTAGAATTCATAAGACGGTTTTCTGATATGAGTTCTCGTGCTCAGAATAGCAAAGAGAATGCTTGGAGAGATAAATTCTTTATAGGCTGACAAGGATTCGCCTTTTAGAGTGGAGGCCAATCGGAAAAATGAGGGTACTGGGTATCTGTCCAGTTCAGTGTATGGGTTGAACTGCTCGGCGCCATATTCCGATTCAGACATGGTATAGAAAGCGACCATGGAATGGGATAGGTCGTATTCGTTCAGGCGTTTCCTGTTGCAGTTCATTGATATCATCTCGCCGTATGATCTGCAGGGGCGTTCACAGTTGTCGGAATTTTCCTCGTTCGGAAATTCCAAACTGAAATCCAGTTCTCCTAGAGAGTTGTATATTTGGAGCTTCAGGAACATTCCGATAAACCAGAAAGGGCCGCCTAAGTTACCGACTGAATAATCGGCTTTCGGTGAGCAGAGACCTTCCCTAATCTCGTGCATCATCCGATAAGTGGCTCCTAAGAGATATTTGCCGATTGCCAATTTTTGGCCTGATGCCAGTACCTCAGCTACTCCTTGGTACACTTTACTTGGGCTAACTGACTGACCGCAGAAAAAGAACCGATCCAACCACATGTTCAGGAAAGCAATGTGTTCTTCATCTTCGACGTGGCCAGTTTTCTGATGGGTGCTGATATAACGTTGCCAGCCGAAGTTTTTCTCGGGAACCAACTTCAATTTGGCAGTCAGATCAAAAGCCGATAGCATTTCGCCATCGGGACTTAGACCAGTTAGCATCGCTACATCTAAGAGTGTAGGGCTAATGGGTCCGAGTGGGAAAAGAAAGGCGTTTGCTGTATCGCACCAGAAATAGGCCGATGCTGCCAAGAAAGGTTCATCTACTGGTGGGGCCGATAAGGAAAGGAGAATAGCGTCGGTAATTCCTAACTTGTCCCATTGCTCTTGTTTTTGGCCATGAACCCGAATCAGCCAGTCCTTGTATCCCTTGATCGGGTTAGGCCAGGATCTAAAAGCCGATTTCCAGCTGTTGGTGCTAAGTTTATTGGCGAATAAGGGGAGTCTTGCTACTGAATGGAATATAAAGTCTGATGGATCTTGGTCTCCTACTGGTCCTAAAGAATACAAATCTTCAGAGTCCGAGCATGGAATCAGTACCTGAGACATGATGCCGATCGAGAGTTGGGGAGTTGGTTGTGCGCTAACTGCTGATGGCTCTGAAAATTCCGATGCGAGAGACGTGCGCGAGTAGGGGAGCGTGAAAGTGACGGCGAATGGGCGTCTATATATAGCCATGGTAAAAATTAGGGTTTTACCTCGCTTTTCGGCGTTACAGTTACACCCGTATTGTCTGCTGGGCTGACACGTGTTCTCGGAAGCGAAGAGTTACAGGGAAAAATTGTGAAATGTTCCAATATGGTAAATCCGATTTTTAGTTGAAAGTTCGGCTAATGAGAATACCCATTGCCAAACTTAGGGACATATGTTGACACCCAAATTTGGCAGAAAATCGGATACTCAAGGGTGGCCGAATATTTTAGAATTATTGGGCCAAATCAGAAATGGGCTTCGTCGGCAAAAGGAGAGACATATTAAAGAATACCGATGGGCAAAAGATTTCGGAAGAGATACAATCTGATCAAAGCGCGTCGCGGTAAATTAGGTCGTATCGGTATCGATTTTTTAACACTATAAATAGGTCTTTAGATATCGAGAATAGACATCTAATACTCAATACACAAAACACTTTCTCGAATCCGATCGACATCATCGAAAGGCTTCAACTCGCAGGTAGAGCTATCTCGATGGGATAATCGATTCTCTCATTGTAACCCGTATGCATGGCTGCATCGTTCTGATCTCATGTATACAAACCATGTTAGACTGCCTCAAGATTTATCGATCTTTGACATGTTCTCGCATATTGCACTGTCTTGATTCAATCGATCTGTAATGTGCGTTTATCCTGTAATACCAATTGTCAGATACTTCATATGCTTCCTCCCGAATTTGAGATATGCAACTGCCTCGTTTAATCGATCTTGTGTATGTCTTGTTTAGGACCCTGCATGTGTAACGTTTGCCGATCTGTATTGCGTCTACCTTTATTAGTCTCTAGACCTTTTAATCGGTTTATTGGTTTAAATCCAGATTTAGACTTGAACACTGTCTTGGCCTGACCAATCTGTTCAATCTGCTTCCTGGTTTAATCAGATATAGTGATATCAAGGTTTATTGCTAATGTTATTATAAAAAATACCAAAAATAAATGCGAGATTAGATTTAAGTATTTAAATTTATTTGCTCTATCAGGCTTTAAGCCGATAGATCTCGTAATCGGCATCGAGCAAGCCGATTACGAATAACCTGATCTGGCTATTAAAAAGCCGATTAGGGTTATATTACTGACGATTTTCTCCTTATTGATTCACTGGTCAAATCAATTGGCACGCTTGGTTTGAGTTGCGACGCGATCACTGAATCGACGCTTCTGCACGTGTGTTCGCAGAAACCCCGTTTTTGCGTCAACACCTGGCGACCACGAGTCCTAGTCACCCGCCAGCACACCAGACGGCCACATGTCCTGGTCGCCCTCCTGCTCGCCTGGTGACCACGTAAACACATCTTCACCGAACTACATCTGCTCGAAACTCTCGCAAAAACCCATCACTAGTCGACGTGTCCGATTGGCATCAAACACCGTCCGCCAGACACTAAACTTGTGTCCGTTACAGCAAATGCAACTCACAACACTTCAAAATCGCATCAAATTCAAACTATACACAAGGGGATCCACCACATGGGTCTCAATGCCCCCTTGATGAATATATTGACAAACCTTTCGAAAAAGGATTTTGAAATTTTCAAAATTGAAAACAAGAAGCATTTGTGAAATGTCGATCATGCTTGGATCAAATGAAGGAAACGATTGTTCGACATTACCAAGACATGAGAATCAAAGTCTCCCAAAAGAAGATTCTCCCCGTATTTCACAAGAAAACCAGTTGATGCCTTATTCAAACAATTTTCCCCCTTTTGGCAATATAGGCATTAAAAAATTTAGAGTGCAAGCAAATATGCAAAATGCAATGCATATGCAATCCTATGGAGCTTTGAAAATTATCTAATTGAACGTGAATCACATGGCAAAGATGCTCGAATACAATGCAATTTTAGTTCGGTGCTTGCAAGTTCAAAAGATGCTACAAATTGATTTATTATTATTATGGAAGACATGGTCAGACAATCACAAACCAAATGCTGAGGCCTAATGAGGCATCAAAACGACACCAATACAACACCACATGCAATCCAAGTGAAATTCAAGTAGCGTCAAATCGACAGCTCAACTAACTAGCATTTTTTATTTTTTTTCAAACATTTTTTTATTGTAACCACAGATTTAAAGCACATCCCAAGGGTCACTGGAAATGGTCTTTTAGGTCACTCTCCTCCTACGTGGGTTTTAGCATTCTTCATTGAATTTAGACGGGAGAGCCTCCACCCTTATACCAATGGCCGACGGTGCCCAGCATGAAGTTGAAGGATTCACACGTCCTAGCCATCCAATTTTTCCCCAAGTTCATGCCTCTTGTGTGCAATGGCAAGCTGTATCGTGAAGGAGAACTGGTAAAAACTCTCTCAAAATTGAAAATTTGCATGCTTTTGGTTTTTCATTTACACGAGCTAAAGATTATAGGCAACAAGAGATTTCACAAGGTTGCAAGAGTGACTGAAAGGAGAGACCGCAAAAAACTCATCAAGCAACAACACTCAAAAAGGTGAATATCTCAATCCACATCAATTTTAAAACCAAAACATTTGCATTTTTCAAACTAGCCACCAATTGAACCAAGCTAGCACATGCTATGATAAGAATATGATGAGGACATCACCCCTACCGATGTGTCCACTCTACCACCTATTGTGCAAGGACCAATAATAAGGGCACGTGCGCGACAACTAAACCACCAGGTCGACTCGTTCCTTATCACACAAGAGAGCCCATAAGAGCGAGTTACTACCTAATAATATTGTGCTTGTACTTAGGAATTATGGTGTTGATCAGCGAGGATGGAACTCTGCGCCACAATAGGTCGGGAACCAAGTCTACCACAAGTGGGACTCCGGTTCGGTCACGACGGAGCAGTCTGTCTTCAAACGGGCGTAGCAGATGCATATCAACTCCGTTTGGGGTGTTCAAGTACATTACAGAGAAGCCCTCGACGAGACCTTTCCAACGGATCCAGTCTCACATCCAAATTCCTTCTGAGTTGATCACAATCATCGAAACAACAGGCGATCAGACTCTGTTGGGCCGGCCGATGCTGCGTCACCTTGTTTTTGGGCTTCGGCCCATGTATCCCGCGCAAAGGGGGGCGTCCCGAACCCTAGCCGCCACCCTTCTACCTATTAAAACTTTGTAGCCGTCATTGTTAGAGTTGGGTTTTGCTTAGATAATTTTCTGCCATCGCAGTATCGCCGACCTTCGGTTTATAGAACCCCAAATTCGTGATCTTAATATATATTTGCAATTCGAGATTGCACTTCTTTGTTCTTGCTTGTGTTCTCGATTCGCTTGCAGGAGCTAGCCTTTGTGGTGACGTCGACCGTGTGCTTGCGTGGTTGATAACAAACGGAGACGGTGGTGTAGCGATTACATGCCTAGATCGGTGCTGATCAAGGTCAGATCGTCAACGTCGAGTTCTCCACCAATCGTGTTTACCCATACCTGTCGAAAGATCGGGATCCCGTCCCCATCAGAATAGTAAAAACATTTTACTGAGCGTAAATTTAAAAGCATAATAGACAAAGCCAAAATTTAAAAGCGTAATAGAAAAAGCAAAAGAAGTTTATATGCTAATGCAAAATGATCAATAACTCCCCCTCAACAAGTAAGTCAAAATTTGGTTCAAAAATACCAGTTGAAAAACTGATAACAAATGAAGCACTGAAAGAACTCCACAAAACCAATCGCAACTGAAAGGAGTTAAGGAGCCCAAAAACAAATGGGCATCCTCGAAACCAATTGAAATATTGCCCAAAAATACAAAAAAGTAAGGAAATCTCAAAAAATCCCCCTCAACCAAAGAGTTATCCACCAAAGTAACGAGCACCTCTTTTGCCAACAGGAGGCACGCCCTGAGGACGACGTTGTTCACGCCCAGACCGACAGCAGGATAAGCACTAGAATGTTGGGCTTAATGTCCTGGACGTCTACCCACCGTTCTAACCTGAGGAGAAGCTACCCTTGATGCGGGTGCCTTAGGAGGGCCTTGGATCTTGATCACTTTCCTTCGTTTCTCACGTGCCTTCTTAGCGTGATGGAAGCAGTCCTTCTGACTATGTCCTATCCTATCGCAGAAAGTGCAAATGACTCATTTGCCTCTCCCAGTGGCCGGAACAACTGTGGAGCTATAATTATTAGGTGGACTCTCGGACACAACAGCCTGGACTAGCCTCGCAGCAGAACTCCCTTTGATCACCCTAGCAGACCTGAAGACAGTGGTCTTACCAATCCTTTTTTTAAAAACCACTCTTTGCCCGTTTGCATATAGGCCAAGGAATCTAAGAGGGTGTTTTCTGATGTGTTCAAGCCAATCATATCCAAAACCTCTAACCGTTGAAATCTTGTTTTTGTCAAGAATCAAGTTCAGCTTTCTCTTGCCCCTAAAAAATTTCTCAAGATTGCTCATGAGGTACTAACACCCCTGATGAAGCTGTGGACAAAACTCACAAGAAAAGGAAGAGTCAGAAGAGTCATGCTCATCTATGTTCCCCTTCCCCAAAGCCTTACGACACATGTCGCTAAGCACCTTAATTTTTCTCTTGAGAGCATGACGGGAAATGCACTCGGCGTTCCAAACCTCAGCTAGTCTACCCTAAAATCTAGCACTCATATCCTGATAGACACTAGCCAACTCCCCATCAAGTAATTCATAACGTTCACAGGAAGATGCAACAACAATAGAGTAGAAGCTACAGCTCTCATCTGAGCAAACAGGGTCCTTAAATGAAACATGATCTCTACAATCCTCATCTAGGATGAGAGGTTCCTTAGTTGTAGTGTGTGCAGCAAGATCAGGACAAATTATAGAGGAATCAATCATGCAAACAGGTTTTACAATAGGAACAGAGGTAGCCACAAGCAAAGCTTCTCTAGTTTTATCTCGTTCTGAAGACACTTTAGCATGACTCCCCCTAAGAAGATCAAAATCTACAACTACATTTCTATGCAAAGCTTAAAACACAATCAATTCTTCAGTTAGCTTATCGCACTACTTGAAGCCATCATAGTCGACTGGAGAAGGACAAGAGCACATCTGGGATTTCACATTAGCAAGCTTAAAATTTAGATGAGCTATGTCAGTACATTCTCTACCTGGGTCTTTACGCCCAAGGGTATGACCGGTGCGCCCGGGCCCCCGAGAATGGTGGATAATATCAAGAATGAATAGAAGACTCAGCTGATGGGCGCAAGGTGGGCTACCAAACCCCAGCGCCTCGGAAGAGCACGCCATGTGGAGGCCTGGCGAGCACGGCGTAAGGCGCACAAGCAGGCCTCAGCGCCCCTGACGAACCAGGTCACGCGGCGGCGCGGCGAACATGATGCGTGGCGGACGAGCAAGCCTCAGCGCCCGAGCAGAGCATGCTCTGTGGCAGCTGGGCGAGCGCGACGTAAGGCGAGCGAGCATGGTGGGCACGGAGCTCCCCTAGGGCCTATCCGCGGGGCATCCACGGGAGCTTCCTGGTGAAAGGTTTGCTCTTTCACGGCGTATCAGCGGCATTAAATGCAAGGGATTTAGCGTGGGACAGAAAGGCGAATTTGGGCGTCACTGGCGTGGCATCAGGCGCACTGTGCCTGTACTGGCACCACTCTGCAAGACAATGATGGTCGTCGCTCGTGTCTAGGGGCGTCAGAGGTCGTCAGACCGCACAGTTAGAGAGAGGATGGTGTGGGCCCACCTATATTGTGCTGTCCTGTTTGTCAGCTACAGTGCTAGGGGTATTAAATGAGCTCTCTCTCCTCCGGTGCCTTGTTAGCCCTGAGTATATAAAGGGAGCAACGTGCACCGGGAGGAGGGGTGGAAAAGAGAGCAGGAGGAGAGAAGAGCCGATCTGATCGAACTCTCGAACACTGTATACACTTTGTTAATCCATATCCAAGAACCAGTGCAGTAGTAGGGCTATTATCCATTGGGAGGCCCGAACCTGTGTAAATCTGTGTGTGATCCATCGGCTTGCTCTTTCGTTTTGCGGGTAGATCAGTGCAACTTGCTAAGTGCGGGGGGTACATCGAACACCCTCAGGACAAATTTTTCTGGTTGAAATACACCGACAAGATACTTCCTTCTCATGTCCCTTACACCCAAACCTACTCTTAGAAAGTTTATCATCCAGCTTGAGAAAGGCCTAAGTGAGCTGGTCGTAGGTGGGTCCTACCTCGTCATCGGAGTCGGTGTACAACTTGGAGTTGTCGTTCTCATTTTCCATGAAGCACATGCCGGTGTGGTCGATGTCGTCGTTCTCTGGCTGCCCGTCATCTCTATCATTCGATAGCTTGTCATCCTTGTTGGAGAGGTTGGCCTCATTTAGAGCGGCCAAAACTTTCTCGACCAGACGACGTCCCTTGGCCAGCTTGGGTTTTTTTCTTCTTCTCGTCCTTGCCACCATTTAAATTGCGTTTCTTGTTGACGAAGTTGTTCCGGGAAGGCGTAGTGTAATCGTTCTTGTCTCTTCCAAGCTTGGGGCAGTAGCGCTTGATGTAATTGAGGCCACCACACCTAAAACACCTTAGGATGCTCCGTCTATGCTTGGTCACCCGTCTGTAAGCATTAGAGAGTTTTCTTGTTAATAGCGCAAACTGCTCCTCTGTAATCTTGTCCATCTAATCATTGTACAACTCGCAGAGAGCAGGAAAAGAGAAACCCACAACAGCCGAAGAAAAACCAGAAGGGTCTGTGATCAAGGCTGTGGACGATGGACACGACTCTCTCGCAATATGCTCAAGTTCATGAGTCTTCGAGTAGAGCCCATCCAAGGTCAGCTTCGAAAGATCAGCTACCTGCTGGATAGCGATCACCTTCATGTCCCATATACCTTTAGATCCAAAGCAGAGAGGAAGTGTCTAGCGTCCTACGAATCGGTATAGGTCATGCCCACCGAACGGAGTTCACTCAGAATCTTTGTGAACCGGCTGAAATAAGCATCCAATATTTCACCAGTTTTTTGTGGAAATCAGTTGTACTCACTCTTGTGTTGTTCTTGGCTCACCACCCTAATCAGATCTATCCCCTCATGGTAAGCTTGGAGGGTAGACCAGATAGTGTGAGCTGATGTGATGTGAGCAACACGCTACTACTCTCGAGTAAGGCCTTGAATGATGTAGTTTCGAGCTTTCGCATTTAGCTTGACATTAGATTGATTCACGGCCATAATCTCCTCAGACAACACATAAGGATTCATTACTTTTAGCCAAATGTTATAGCCCTGGGCATAACATACGCCTCCATCCTCATCTTCCAATAAGGAAAATTGACTTCGGAGAACACATGGGGTTTGGTAAAATAATTATCCGCCATAGCTCAAATTAACATGAAAGGTTTCAAAAGATCGGTGAAATCTTGCAAAAAAAAAAACACAACCTTGCTCTGATACCAGTTGAAAACCCTCTACGGTGATCAGAGGGGGTGAATGGGAGCCTTAAAGATTTTTCTTCAGACCAGTGATCCTTGAACTCACCATCCTTTCAAAACACGAACAACTTTGACAACTATGTGTGGATATTTTCAATCACAATCCTACTTTGCAAGTGTTCAAAAAGAAATAATCAATTCAAATCTTGCTTTAATAAAAGCACATCGGCCAAATCACTAAAGCCACTTTTAGAAACGCAAAAGCAGATTCTCCAAAATTTGTTCTCACTTGGAGCAGGGAGATGGTGGGTTTCTGCTGCTTCAATTTTTTTGGTAATTTTTTTCCCTTTGCACAAATGAGTCGTGAAGCACTCTAATAAAAATCTCCTCAAAAATTCTTTCTGATAAATCAGGAAAAAATCAAACAGCACAAGCTGTCATGATCATCGAGCAAGTTTGTAGCTCGGTGCTCACCTCATTAATCTCAAATGGTGTAGGAACATGGCTCCATATTTTTACGGTGGGTATATAAATGAGTCACGCACCTTCTCCAACAAGAATCAGTCAAAATGTTTTTTCTACATTTTTTGAAAATTCAAACAAGAATCACTGCGCGAAGAACAAATTCTGTATAGATTTGTAACTTGATGGAAAACTTGATCTCTAGTCAATTCTAGGGTGCAAAAGAGATGTTAAACCATATGAGCACCCTCAACACATCATGAATCAGAAGCATAAAGAAGGAGAGCAAGAAAGTAAACTAGCCGCTACAAAAACCACCAAAGTAACAAGATTAAAACATACGAACTAGTAAGAACGAGCCATTAACTTGATAAACAGAGGTTTCATTGCATAAATAGTTGGAAGATTATAGACCGCTCTCACAACCACAAGCACTTGCAGTTGCCACCCTCTCTCCCACACACCCTTCTCACAAATCTGAAATTTCTAACTAAAGGGGTGAGGAGGAGGTGCTCCTCTTCCTCTATATTTATAGCCTCAGGGGTGAGACCCCCTAAACCATAAGGGTTGCCTCAACCCTTGATCTGAGGATCAACGGTGTACAACACATACACACACACCCCCCTTGTAACTCTCCCCAATAAGAAATATTCGTGCCATATTCCTTTGTAAGCATCCTCGTAGCATCCTAGTCACCAGCTCACGCCTAGGTCCACCAGACAGTCCCACTTTCCCGCCCAATGATCGACACCCAGACTCCAGCTGTCTCTGATTCTTACCACAGTGAAGCTTCACGTCCACGCCATCTCTTGTGACCGCCAGGTACCTGATGCGCCTAAGGTCGGCCCGATCTTCTGGAGAGAACGATACGTCGATTTGCGAGATGATGATGCCGTGATATTCGGCTACCAACCAGCAAGGCTAGAAACCGGCAATCGCAATACCACCAACTCGAGTGTTATCAACCGTGACCAACACGATCGATCTTAATCCCTGCGAGCAATCGAGAAACTTGCAAGAATCAAGTAGATAGCAAATGATACAAATCAGTATCTCAAACGAAAGGTGAGGTTCTGTTTCCCGAATCGGGCGGTCTAGTCGACACGCGCAATCACGGGGAGGGACACACAAGGGGTCTACCAAACACAACAAAACCTAAACCACAACATATGATGGCGGCGGCCATATATAGAGTGGCGACCAGCAAAGGGGCGCCGTCCACCACCCTAGGGTCGGCCACCACCAGAACTCTAAGATACATGGGCCATAGGCCCAAAGATAAGGAGACGCAGCACCCCGAAATTGTGGCTCGTGAGCTTCTTCGATGTTTTCCCGACGCTGCTGGACGAATTTTGATGTTGCGCTGGATTCATTGGAAAGCTGATCTCCATAGCTTTCCAACGAGTGGTCACACGCCGAAATCGGAGTTCGGGAGCCCAAGTTACGCCCGTTTGGAGTCGACGGGCTGCTGGATGGCCGAGACGGGTTCTCTAGCATCTTTGGCTTCCATATGGGCCTTCCTTACTGCGTGGTCCTTCCTCGTGGAGCATGCTTGATATGCTGGTCCTTCTTCTTGGGCTTGAAAGGCCGAGCTCCTCGATTTAGGCCCCTAGGCGATGACGGTGCGGTCGGAGAGGAAGTAGACGAAGTAGAGGCAACGGTCATATCCTTCATGTTGATGTCCTCATCAGTACCGAACCTGGTCACTTGCACGCCCTCGGACGCCCGAACCTCCAATTCGCCTTCGCGAAGCGGTGTCAGCCACACACCTGCATCAGAGAGATGAGTCCAAACCAAACACTTACCTACTCCTGCAAGGTTAGCTTCACAAAATATCATCAACATCAACATCCGTGCACAAAAAAGATCATTAGAATGTAATTATCCACACAAATCAGTCCAGGTACGAATCTGTCGGATACTATCCGTCACCACCGGACATCGTTTCAAATTTTGCGCTCCTTTTAACAAATGCTCTACCAAAGTACTTCAAAATCTCACCAATGTAAAACATTGCCACATATATTCATCACAACACCGAGGTATCCTCCACATGAATCTGAACACTCCCCCTTGATGAATATATTGATCAACCTTTTCGAAAAAAGATTTAAAAGTTTTAAAAATAAAAAATAAGCATTTGGAAATGTTGGATTATTCTTGGATCTCAAAAGAAAACTATTAACATTTAAATGCTTAAACATATAACTGTTGCCAATCGTCATAGCATCGGACCAGCGAACAAGGCGTAGACCATATTCCTCTTTTTTTTAGGGTGGGGGTTCTAGATCTGAATCAGGGATCTAGATCTAAATGAACTAAATTCTAATCGGTTGGGTGACTTGGGTCAGACCAAAGGGCGGCAGTGGCCAATTGACAGCAACCGGAGTAAAGAAGGCGGCAGCGACAACGACCGGCTAGTGGCGGTGGCTTGAGATGATGAGGCAACAACTTGAGATTTGCACTATGGCCAAGCGACGGCTAGTGATTAGGCAATCAGTAGTGAGGTGGCAACGACCAGCTAGAGGCGATGACATGCTAAGGTAATGATGTCATTGGAGACCAAGTGAGCAAGAATGGGGGCATAGTCAAGACGACAACGACAACTGCCTGGACAACCCGATGAGAATAGTGATCGATGATGTGGTACGACCAAAAGGACAGTCAACGATGTAGCCTTGATACAGAGTGAGAGCAGGACATCATCAAAGGAGTCTTTGACGACAATGATCGCTAGGTGGAAACCCTAGATTTATTAGGGTTTGAGAGCCATGGCTCTAAATACCGACAACCGATCCTCAAGGATAATGAATGGAAAAATGTAATGAAATAAAATTCTTATTTTGAATTTTTGGAATAAAATAATTCTTTTTTCCAGGTCTAGTGAATAAATGGACAGAGCCTCCCATTCTGATAAAATTAAAAGTAACGAGCTTAACTTCTTAATTGAAATGATTTTCATGTTATGAGAACAATTTGCATTGATCAAGGATCAATAGACCGATATATGTATAAGAAGTAGAAAAGCTCATAAACACAAGACCATAAAGCCCATATACAGTGTACATTAACAATTGATTCTCACTCATAATATAAATTCCATGATTGATTAAGCAAGTTTATTTCTGTTCGGAATCACATTTACTATAACTCGGGAATGAGATCCCCAGCAAGGTTTTTTCAAAATTAATTTGAAAGCAAATCACAATTAATTAGGTACAAATGGATTTCTACTAAATGATTGAAACATACATATGTCGATAGCTTCTACACAAGAAAAACTTTAAAAGTCGGCGGCTTCAGCACGAGCGTGAGGTTATTCAAGATGTTCTCCACTTCAATTCCAATTGGATGCGGCCATTTTTTGAGTCAATTAGATGGTATTTCTCGTTGATCCTTTTATTGTTTATAACATCTGCAAGACTGATGACGACATAGCCAAGATTTTCCTGAAAAGAAAACACGAGAGCACAACATACTGTAACAATCAGAAGTACATTTGTGTTTTTCATGTTTAGCATGATTTAAACATACATAGTTTAAGATCCCAAAATTCTTATTTAAGATGGGGACCTACCATCTTAAGAATTGGAGTTCAATTAGCAAGCTAGCTTGAAGTTTAATGGATTCAAGACTAAGGATCCTCAGCTTTCTGAATTTTCATATCTACTGAACTATGTGAATACCTTGCTCAACAGAAGCAAAAATACATTCATCCAGTCCTAGACAGAATATAAGCAAGATGATTATGGTACCTTCGCACCAACAGACATTTTCTACAATAGTTTTTTAGCTTAATAGATGGGCCTTAACAAGATTAACTTTCAACTACAAAATTCATGTGGAAGTTATCTTTGTTCCCTAACCTAATGCGATGGTTTTATTTGCCTTGTACAAAATGAGAATCAGTATCTTTGCTCCACATTAGACCCATTAATGTGCAGGTGCAGGTTCGCAAACCAAGTACCGAATTCCGTATTTTTTCTCACCAGGTCTTTATATTTGTACATTCCTGTCAATAGATAATTTTAATTTGATTTACTGAAGGTACTTCACATTCATGAATTGTCTATGGATTTCTGGCACAGATTGTTTTATGGATTGATTGGCACATGGCCTATGATAAACCTGGATGACCGATTTCCTTGTGTTTATTTTGATGTAACATATCCATACCCAGAGTTCCTTTATTAGATAGATGGATGTGTTAAAAAAGCACGGTTTACCACATTGTTTAAGTTGCTGACACATTTCCTCTTCTTTTTTGTCAAATACTTATGCCCACAATTACTTACATAACTGGCTCTATGCAAAAGGCATGGTTATGCCTCTGCCCTGTTTTCTTTCAGCTTCAACTTCTTGTTTCTTGAAGCTGAAATCTACATAAGCAAAAACAAACATCCAGCCATCACAAAGCTGTTTTTCATTTGCAAAATAAAAAAAATATTAAAGTCAGTCAGTGGCTTTTCAAGCTTAACTGCATTTTTCCCACAGTTACTGTCTGTGTTGCGGCCTCATCGGTCAATCCCTCACTATTGATAGTCAGACCCAGCATTGAGGGGGGCCTTGATGCTCCCCCGTCCCAACAGATGCATGCAACCCATGTTTTTTATTTTTTTTCCCCTTTTTTTTCATTTCAGTTTTCATTTATGTTATTCCACTTTTCTGCTTTTACATTTTGTTTTATTTTATTTTTTTACCAAGGGCATGAAGACATTTCTCAGTTAGATACCTATTAGCCAAATAAAAGTCAGACCATCAAATATCAGACTTTTCTCCCACAGTTTTTCAGCCAAAAGCCATTCAATAGTACCACACATCCAGAAAACTACTTTTTTCCCCGAGAAAAGTTAAAAATCCATTTCCATATAGGCAAATACAAAGAACGAGTTGATAAGAAAAAAGAATTTGGAATGCAAACTATTGCAAAAGGTTCCTACGCTGGAAAAAGGTGAATTGACAAATGTTGTATTGACCATTCATGTGTCTGTATGTTGTTATACTCAAGATGAAACAGCTGTCAAGTACACCATAAATGTCAAAAAATACAGATTTAAGATAATAATTAAAAGTCAAGGATAAAAGGACATTCAAAACCAACCATACCAGACTAGGCAGGTAAAAATATACCAGTCCTGAAAGTAATGATTTCATACTAGTTTGAACAAAGTCTTTATAGAAGACTGAGTAAACACAATGCTCCGACGACAGAAATGTATAATTGGAATAATCTGAATATGGGAACTGGAATAGAGAAGTAACCAGCCGGTTATCTGCTACCGGCCTGCACGCTGTGAATTATTTTCGGTTTTTGGGAATTTTGGGGGCCACGTCAGCGCCACGTCAGCACTTAACGGCCACGTGGGCGCCACATCACCGTTTAACGGAATTTCTAACGGATCCTAACAGCCCAAGACTAACGGTGCAACTAGAGACAAGTTTCAGGAGCTGAGAAAGCAATTTCAAAGTTTTAGGGGATTTCGTGCAATTTGGTACAAGTTCCGGGAGCAACAGTGCAATTTTCTCTTCTTTTTTTTTCCTTTATAGGACATACTATGTAATTTTTTAATCCAACAGAGCACAGGACTTTTCCCTTAACAAGTTAACTTCTACTGGTAGATGATACCTGATTAACAGCCTGGACACATTTTCAAATAAGGTCTCAGGTGAATATCTAGTTGATACAATTTAGGAGAGAAAATACTTGAGATAAAAGTAGGGTCCAGCGATGAGAGACAAAAGATGACCTAGCAGGAAGACAAGGCCTCAAGCCCCAACTAAGGTTGGTCTCAATCATAGCCTTGCTTGATCTTTTAGATGGGTTGAAGCATGGGTAGATTGTTCACTTTTCCTCCACAATTTGATTTTCTCTAGTAAATTGGATGGTCCATGGAACTCATCACCTTCACATTTCCATTTGTCATATTGCCTAACGTAAGGTTCAAAGGAGGGCAAGCTTCCAATCGTGTATTGAATGATTTCTTTTTGTTCACAAATATAAGCCATTTATGACATTTAGGCCAACTTTGGAAACAAAGTATTTCAAAACCATGCTTTTGTAATACGTAGGTTTGTCATTGTATTAACATAAATACCATGGTTTCACAAAACTCCATGAAAACAATGGGATTCCTTGAACTATCACCTGTTTGGATACATGGTATTTAAAATGGTAAACTTAACCAAAACAAGAGCCAAACCATAAAAACTAAATCATTGTTTTGAAATGGAGTGTTTTTTGATTATCCAAATACATCATGGTTTTGAACACCATGGTTTTGATTTGAAACCATGAAAATACTTTGTTCCCAAGCAGGACCTTACCCTGAACCCACTGGTTAATAAAAACTGGCAGGTTTCAGTCAATTTCTATAAATTAGATCTTTCTCCCAATATAATTTGCAGTCACTGCCCATCAAGTTGTTGGGAAAGGTCAGTATCAGGAAGTATTCAAAGAGTAAGCATACCATTGAATGGATGATCAATGTATCAATGATCGTAGGCAAAATTCCAGTGTTGGGTGTATACCAATGTGACGTACACAACGATAGTTATGACTTAGAGTAGGCACAAAATGCAACAACAAATAGTGTTTTATCTAGATTGAGAACATGATTTGATATATGTTAAGAGATATACAGTAAGACTGTAAGAGATATAGTACTCCTATACTGCCTTTCCTACCCTATCAAGGCTTCCCATGTACTCTATGTTAGAATATCTATCGTATAGAACTTCTCTGCTATCGTATAGGTCTTTAGGGACCTTTTTTGTATATGTGTCTTCTCTCCTGTACATGTATATTACAGCCCACTTTGGGCCCATTTAGTTTAGCAGTTCATTTTCACACTTCTAACATGGTATCAAGCCAATCCTAGGGTTAGGGTTTCCCACCTTCCCTCCAGCCGCCGCCGCAGCCCCTCTGCTTCCGGCCGCCGCCGACGCAGCCCCGTCGTCGAAGCTCCTCCCGCGCCGGCCTCCTCCCGTGTCCGCCCTGCCTCCTCCCGCGCCGACCTCTTCCCGTGCCCGCCCTGCCTCCCGCACCCGCGCAGGGCCATGCCGCCTCCTCCCGCACCAGGCCGGGCCTGGCCGCACCGGGCCGCGCCACGTCGGGCAGCGTCGCGCCGTCGCTGGTCGCATGGCTGGGCCGCGCCGCCGCTGGTCCACGCCGGGCTGTTGCCGCGGGCCGCTTCTGAGCCGCTTGGCCGTCTTGCCCCCAGGAGGGCTTCTGATTGGCGCCTCTGCCCGTCTGATTGTCTCGTCGTCACTGCGGTTTCGGTGATTCGATGATCTGTGGCATGCCTTCGTTGTCTCGCTACTCCAGACCGGCTCAGCTTCCGAGCATTCAGTTTGACGGATCAAACTTTCGCGACTGGTCCACTCTCCTCCGTGTCTGCCTGAACAGCCAGGGGCTCTGAGGACATCTCACTGGCACCACTCTTCCTCCAGCGCTGCCTGCGGCCCCTGGTCCTGCTCCTCAGCCTGCTACGGATAGTGCTCCTGTTGATCCCGTCGTCCAGCAGGCTTACGACACTGCTGTCCGGACATACAACACCGTGGTTGAACGTCTGGGCGATTGGACTGCTGCTGAGAATCATGCTGCTCATGTCCTTATCAGCAGTATGCGTCCAGATATTGCTGTTGCCATGGTCCTCCTAGAGTCTTCTCAGGCGATGTGGCTATACGTCCAGGCTACTTACTAGCCCAGTAGTCAGGCGCTCTACACTTTTCTTCTGCGTAAGGCCGAGACACTCCAGCAGCAGGACTCCACTGTTGACGATTTCCACCGGCGGTTCGGTGATGTTTGCTGTCAGCTGGATGCTCTGGATCGTACTCCCGACGTCGCCTGCTCGCAGTGTGTCAGCCTTCGGGATCACCATCTTGGTGCGAGGGTTTTCCTGTTTCTCAGCTGACTCTGTCCAAAGTTTGAGCCACTTCGTGCTCAGCTCCTAGCTCGCTCGCCTCTTCCGACACTGAAGGAGGCCCTGACTCAGGTCCAGGCTAAGGAGACTCACCTCCGTGGAATTCTCTCATTGTCGGCTACTGTGTTGGGTGCTCCTAAGCTGCCTCTGCTTTCGGTGACTATGTCGCTTCCTCCTGCTCCCACTCCTCTTGTGCCTGTTCGTGGTCAGGCCGCACGGTGTGTGGTGCCTGCTGCTTCTACACCGACAATAGCAGCGACACCTGCCGCAGATGGATCTCGCAGCTTCTGTAACTACTGTCGTCGGAGGGGGCACACGATCCAGCAGTGCAGGACTCTGTGATCGGCAGTAGCGCCAGCAGTTTGGCAACACAGCTGGCGTCGGCAGTGCTGGTCCTTCTCAGGGCTCTGAGTCTTGTGCTCCCGAGTGGGCCCAGGCTCTGGTTTAGCGCGTTGAGCGCGTTGAGCTCTCCTGGTCTCCTAAGGCCTCCTCTGTCACTGCCAACCAGTCTTCATCTACTGGATCAGGTATCTGGACTCGAAGCTTCCTTTCACATGACTCATGGTTCCACTCACCTCACCTCTATGAGGTCCCCAGCTAGTCTAGTGATTGTGAAAACAGCTGATGGCACCCTCTCAGTTGTTGGCTAAGGCACTCTACACACATCATCTTTTAGTGTTCCCTCTGTTTCTTACGTGCCTTGTCTCACTATGCAGCTCATCTCTGCTGACCAACTTACTGATCTTGGTTTCAGCATTACTCTCGAGTCTGACTCCTGTTGTATCTAGGCTCGCAGTTCGGAGACCCTAGTTGGTACTGGCTGACACATCCGTGACTCCCACGACTGTGGGAGCTTTACTGGCTTCGCCTTCCTTCCGCTGCTACACCTCCACATCTCAGCAGTCGATCACCGCGTCCGATGCCACTGCCTTCACCACCACCACCACCTGCACTAGTTTTGCTCTGTGGCATCATCGGTTGGGTCATATGGAGAGTCCTCGCTTGCCATCTCTTGTGAGTCGTGGTGTCCTTGGAAAGGTTTCTCGTAATGCCTCCCTCTCCTGTCAGGATTGTAAGCTTGGTAAACAGCTACAACTGTCTTATTCCAGCAGTCAGTCTGTGTCGGATTGTCCTTTTACTTTAGTTCACTCTGATGTATGGAGACCTGCACCCTTCGTTTCAAAAGGGGGCCATCGCTGTTTTGTTATCTTTATTGATGATTACTCTCGCTTCACTTGGATTTACTTTATCAAATCTCGTGATCAAGTGCTAGCAGCTTACCACCTTCGCTGCCATGGCTCGCACACACTTCGACTCTCCCATTCGTGTGTTTCGTGCTGACTCTGCTGGCGAGTATCTTTCTAATGCTCTTAGACAGGTTCTCTTGTATCATGGCACCCTCCCTCAGTACTCGTGCTCTGGTGCTCATGCTCAGAATGGAGTTGTTGAGCGCAAACATCGCCATATCCTTGACTGCTTGGGCCCTGATGCTTTCTGCCTCTATTCCCTCATATCTCTGGGCTAAGGTTGCTTCCACAGCTGTTTACCTCATCAACATGCAGCCATCCACTGCCCTTCAGGGTTCTACTCCCTTTGAGTGTCTCTTCGTTTGCCTTCCTCAGTACAGTCACCTTAACACTTTTGGCTGTATTGTTTACATTCTTCTCCAGCCTCAGGAGAGGACGAAGCTTTCTGCTCAGTCAGTACAGTGTGCCTTTCTTGGCTATGATTATGAGCGCAAGGGTTTTTGCTGTTGGGATCCCCTTGCTCGTCTGCCCATCAAGTTGTTGGGAAAGGTCAGTATCAGGAAGTATTCAAAGAGTAAGCATACCATTGAATGGATGATCAATGTATCAATGATCGTAGGCAAAATTCCAGTGTTGGGTGTATACCAATGTGACGTACACAACGATAGTTATGACTTAGAGTAGGCACAAAATGCAACAACAAATAGTGTTTTATCTAGATTGAGAACATGATTTGATATATGTTAAGAGATATACAGTAAGACTGTAAGAGATATAGTACTCCTATACTGCCTTTCCTACCCTATCAAGGCTTCCCATGTACTCTATGTTAGAATATCTATCGTATAGAACTTCTCTGCTATCGTATAGGTCTTTAGGGACCTTTTTTGTATATGTGTCTTCTCTCCTGTACATGTATATTACAGCCCACTTTGGGCCCATTTAGTTTAGCAGTTCATTTTCACACTTCTAACATGGTATCAAGCCAATCCTAGGGTTAGGGTTTCCCACCTTCCCTCCAGCCGCCGCCGCAGCCCCTCTGCTTCCGGCCGCCGCCGACGCAGCCCCGTCGTCGAAGCTCCTCCCGCGCCGGCCTCCTCCCGTGTCCGCCCTGCCTCCTCCCGCGCCGACCTCTTCCCGTGCCCGCCCTGCCTCCCGCACCCGCGCAGGGCCATGCCGCCTCCTCCCGCACCAGGCCGGGCCTGGCCGCACCGGGCCGCGCCACGTCGGGCAGCGCCGCGCCGTCGCTAGTCACATGGCCGGGCCACGCTGCCGCTGGTCCACGCCGTGCTGCTGCCGCGGGCCGCTTCTGAGCCGCCAGGCCGTCTTGCCCCCGGGAGGGCTTCTGATCGGCGCCTTTGCCCGTCTGGTTGTCTCGTCGTCACTGCGGTTTCGGTGATTCGATGATCCGCACCATGCCTTCGTTGTCTCGCTACTCCGGACCGGCTCAGCTTCCGAGCATTCAGTTTGACTGATCAAACTTTCGCGACTGGTCCACTCTCCTCTGCGTCTTCCTGAACAGCCAGTGGCTCTGAGGACATCTCACTGGCACCACTCTTCCTCCAGCGCTGCCTGCGGCCCCTGGTCCTGCTCCTCAGCCTGCTGCTGATAGTGCTCCTGTTGATCCCGTCGTCCAGCAGGCTTACGACACTACTGTCCGGACATACAACACCGTGGTTGAACGTCTGGGCGATTGGACTGCTGCTGAGAATCGTGTTGTTCATGTCCTTATCAGCAGTATGCGTCCAGATATTGCTGTTGACGTGGTCCCCCTAGAGTCTTCTCAGGAGATTGTCACGACTGACGGGTGAGCCCTGCGTGGCTGTGTTGCGCTGAGCGCTTGTGCGTGTGTGGGACCTAGAGTCAGAGACTTGGGTTCGGGGGTATATACCCTGTTCATCGTCCGGCACGGACAGGCTGTAATAACAACTCTCTAACAAACTCTAAATCCTATCTGCTATCTCCCGGTTTCTTCCATTGCTTCTTCTCTCGTGCTCTGCTTCTTCTCTGTGCTCTGTTCTTCTCTCGTGCTCTCCTTTGGATTTCAGTCTGCTTGTTCGATCCGTTCATGGCTGGCTGGCGTCTCCAGTTCAGTCCATGACAGAGATGTGGCTATATGTCCAGGCTACTTACCAGCCCAGTAGTCAAGCGTTCTACACTTTTCTACTGCGTAAGACCGAGACACTCCAGCAGCAGGACTCCACTGTTGACGATTTCCACCAGCGGTTCGGTGATGTTTGCCGTCAGCTGGATGCTCTGGAGCCTACTCCCAACGTCGCCTGCTCGCAGTGTGTAAGCCTTCGGG
Source organism: Raddia distichophylla (assembly GCA_005191435.1). Classification (NCBI taxonomy): domain Eukaryota; kingdom Viridiplantae; phylum Streptophyta; class Magnoliopsida; order Poales; family Poaceae; genus Raddia; species Raddia distichophylla. Next base: position 463,439 of record SPJY01015462.1, on the reverse strand, counting down.
ATCACCATCTTGGTGCGAGGGTTTTCCTGTTTCTCAGCCGCTCCGTCCGGAGTTTGAGCCCCTTTCTCAGCTCCTGGCTCGCTCACCTCTTCAGACACTGCAGGAGGCCCTGACTCAGGTTCGGGCTGAGGAGACTCGCCTCCGTGGAATTCTCTCATTGTCGGCTACTGTGTTGGGTGCTCCTGAGCTGCCTCTGCTTTCGTTGACTTCGTCGCTTCCTCCTGCTCCCACTCCTCTTGTGCCTGTTCATGGTTAGGCCGCAGGGTTGGTGGTGCCTGCTGCTTCTACACCGACAATAGCAGCGACACCTGCCGCAGAGGGATCTCGCAGCTTCTGCAACTACTGTCATCGGAGTGGGCACACGATCCAGCAGTGCAGGACTCTCCGTGATCGGCAGCAGCGCCAGCAGTTTGGCAACCTAGCTCGTCGGCAGTGCTGGTCCTTCTCGGGGCTCTAAGTCTCGTGCTCCCGAGTGGGCCCAGGCTCTGGTTCAGCGCGTTGAGCGCCTTGAGCTCTCCTGGTCTCCTAAGGCCTCCTCTGTCACTGCCGGCCAGTCTTCATCTACTGGATCAGGTATCTGGTATCTGGACTGGGAGCTTCCTTTCACATGACTCATGGTTCCACTCACCTCGCCTCTATGAGGTCCCCAGCTAGTCCAGTGATTGTGAAAACAGCTGATGGCACCCTCTCAGTTGCTGGCCAAGGCACTCTACACACATCATCTTTAGTGTTCCCTCTGTTTCTTACGTGCCTTATCTCACTATGTAGCTCATCTCTGCTGACCAACTTACTGATCTTGGTTTCAGCATTACTCTCGAGTCTGACTCTTGTTTTATCTAGGCTCACAGTTCGGAGACCCTAGTTGGTACTGGCCGACGCACCCGTCACTCCCCATGACTGTGGGAGCTTGACTGGCTTCGCCTTCCTTCCACTGCTACACCTCCAAATCTTAGCAGTCGATCATCGCGTCCGATGCCACTACCTTCACCACCACCACCACCTGCACCAGTTTTGCTGTGTGGCATCATCGGTTGGGTCATAAGGAGAGTCCTCGCTTGTCATCTCTTGTGAGTCGTGGCGTCCTTGGGAAGGTTTCTCGTAATGCCTCCCTCCCCTGTCAGGGTTGTAAGCTTGGTAAACAGCTACAACTATCTTATTCCAGCAGTCAGTCAGTGTCGGATTGTCCTTTTACTTTAGTTCACTCTGATGCACGGGGACCTGCACCCTTCGTTTCGAAGGGGCCATCGCTGTTTTGTTATCTTTATTGATGATTACTCTCGCTTCACTTGGATCTACTTTCTCAAATCTCGTGATTAAGTGCTAGCAGCTTACCACCTTCGCTGCCATGGCTCGCACACACTTCGACTCTCCCATTCGTGTGTTTCGTGCTGACTCCGCTGGCGAGTATCTTTCTAATGCTCTTAGACAGGTTCTCTTGTATCATGGCACCCTCCCTCAGTACTCTTGCTCTGGTGCTCATGCTCGGAATGGAGTTGCTGAGCGCAAACATCGCCATATCCTTGAGACTGCTTGGGCCCTGATGCTTTTTGCCTCTGTTCCCTCATATCTCTGGGCTAAGGCTGCTTCCACGGCTGTTTACCTCATCAACATGCAGCCATCTACTGCCCTTCAGGGTTCTACTCCCTTTGAGTGTCTCTTCGTTTGCCTTCCTCGGTATAGTCACCTTCACACTTTTGGCTGTGTTGTTTACGTTCTTCTCCAGCCTCGGGAGAGGACGAAGCTTTCTGCTCAGTTAGTACGGTGTGCCTTTCTTGGCTATGATTATGAGTGCAAGGGTTTTCGCTGTTGGGATCCCCTTGCTCGTCGGATTCTAGTCTTCCGAGATGTCCAGTTTGATGAGTCCTGCTCCTTTGACGATTCTCGCTCCTTTGACTCTCCACATCACACTTCTCCCTTACTTGAGTCCCTCTCTTTTTTGAGCCTTCCTGAGCGGTTCATCGTTCCTCCGTTCGCTTCACCACCTATCACTACTACTTCGTCCCTCACCTCGGCAGTTCCCTCTTCCACTTCTTCACCTGTTGAGACTCTGCCTACTCCACCTTCTCCACTCTCAGCTCCACCTCCACCACCTTCTTCCTCATAGTCTCCATCACCACCACCTGTTTCTTCATCGCCATCTCCATCTCTGTTGTCGCGTCCACCTGTTCTTTTTCACTACTCCCGTCGTCCACCAGTTCCTTTCGTTGATCCCGCTCCACCACCCCCACGGTATGCTCTCCGTGATCGGTCCACTCTCGCTCCCCCTACCCGCTATGGGTTTTCGGCTTCTGTCACCCTTCTTCCTGATCCTTCCTCCTATCGCGAGGCTTTTGCTCACCCTGAGTGGCAGTTTGCCATGTCTGAGGAGTTGGCTGCACTTGAGCGTACTGGCACTTGGGCTCTTGTTCGCTATCCTTGTACTGCTCATCCATTCACCTACAAGTGGGTTTTTAAGGTTAAAACCTGCTCTGATGGTCCTCTCGAGTGCTAAATGCTCGCCTTGTGGCTCCTGGTTTCCAGCAGGAGTACCGTCGTGACTACGGTGAGACCTTTGCCCCTGTTGCTCATCTGACCACTGTTCTTTCTCTCATAGCCGTGGCTGCAGTTCGCCACTGGACTATCTCTCAGCTTGATGTGAAAAACGCCTTTCTTCATGGTGATCTTCGTGAGGAAGTTTACATGTATCCTCCTCCCGGGTCAGTGTTCCTCAGGGCTTCGTGCTTCATCTCAGACGCTCTCTCTATTGCCTCAAGTAGGCTCCACGGGCCTAGTTTGAGCATCTTGCGTCTGTTCTTGCTGCTGGTGGTTTTGTTCCCAATCCTCACGAACCAGCTCTTTTTTGTTCACACTTCTGCTCGAGGTCGCACCTTGCTTCAACTGTATGTTGATGACATGCTCATCACTGGTGATGATACAGATGTCTGATCTGGGTCTTATTTGGTACATCCTAGGGATTGAGGTTGATCATACACCAGAGGGTTACTACCTTTCTCAGCGCAAGTACATTCAAGAGCTTCTTGATCGTGCTTGTCTCATGGATGAGCTGACAGTTGACACACCTATGGAGGTCCACCTTCAGCTATGGCCTACTGATGGAGTTCCTCTTGAGGATCCCACTCGTTACTGTCACCTAGTGGGGAGCCTTGTGTACATGGGCATCACTCATCCAAATAATTCGCATGATGTTCATATCCTCAGTAAGTTTGTGGCGTCTCCTACGAGTGTGCATTATGAGCATCTTCTTCGGGTCCTTTGCTACCTGCTTGGTACGGCCGATCGTCGCCTGCTCTTCTCCAACTCCAGCTCTCTTCAGTTGCAGGCTTACTCGGATGCTACATAGGCTAGCGATCCCACTGATCGCAAGTCCGTCTCGGCCTACTGTGTCTTCCTCAGCTCCTCGTTGATCTCCTGGAAGACTAAGCAACAGGATGCAATGTTTCCCTCCAGCACAGAGGCTAAGCTTCGTGCCCTCTCTTCGGCCACGGCCGAAATCACTTGGCTTCGTTGGCTTCTTGGTGATCTTGGAGTTACTGTCACCACTCCAACAGCACTGGTGCTATCAGCATTGCCGGTGATCCTGTGAAGCATGAGCTCACCAAGCATATTGGCGTTGCAGCTCACTATATTCGTTCTTAAGTGAAAAATCAAGTGATTACCCTTCAGTATGTGACTTCGGCTCTTCAGCTTGCTGACTTCTTCCCAAAGGCTCAGACTAGAGAGCAGCATGATGTACACATTTCGAAACTCAATGTTGTTGACCCACCATGAGTTTGAGGGGGGTGTTAGAATATTTATTGTATAGAACTTCTCTGCTATTGGCCTTTTTGTATATGTGCCTTCTCTCCTGTACATGTATATTACAGCCCACTTTGGGCCCATCTAGTTTAACAGTTCATTTTCACACTTCTAACACTATATACATTAGCCCTTGGCCGCAAATCATCAATTTTTTCTATTCAACGGGGGTACTTTTTTATAGTCTATTCTCTTTCAAACGCAATGCTATTGCATACGCCTTGCATGGGGGTGTAGAGATATATTAAGAGTTCTTTATCCTATTAGGATAGATTAGATTTCTTGCCCTTATGTAGGCTTTCCCTGCCTTATCTAGAATTCTCATGTACCTATGTATATAGGCCCTTGGCCTACATATCACTATACATCTCATATTCATAACAATTGAATAATAATAATATAATTGCATATAAATTTCCTGAGGGTGGATTGAAAACCTATTTTGGACCTACTTACAAACCAATATCCAGATTAAGCATTGCAGAAATTCAATAGGAACTGGTAAAAAGACTTTCAAATTTTAATGGAACATTTGTCCTATTGAAGAACAACTTAAGTAAGAGTCAACAGAATCAGTTAAAAACACAACATAAACAATATCAGTTAGACCCAACAGGTTGCAGTTGTCAGTTTATTTTGTTGAAGCCCTTGGCTCACTGAATATGAGTTTTGCAATTAGCATTGTCTTGAGAGGGAAGAAATGGAAATGCATAAGTAGTACTGCGGTTACTGGCCCTGCAGTTGCTGCTGTTCTGCAGGTCTTTGTTGTTGGTTAGAAGGATGCAGCTACCGATGCCAGCTTGCACCAGTACCAAGCCAAATTCCAATTAATTTCACCACTACCATAATGAAGAAGAAACTGAAAACAGAATCGATACCTTGGAGTGTATACCAATACTTGGTGGTCTGCTAATGACTTCAATTTGCATTTTGTCATTTGTTGGTGGTTCTTCACACATGAACTGAAATTCTTCTTCCCAACGTGGATCTCGATTCTTTTTAATATGCTGCATAAATTAGACCAAATATAAAATCTGTAAGGTGGTTACCACTTACCACAATTGCCAAACTTATGTTAGAATTTGCTACAGTAAATATTTTATTAGCAAAATTTTATGCCTAAATGGTTATTGACAAATTTAAAGCAGTTTTACATACCTTAGTTTTCCTTTCCTCACCCCTAAACAAAACTCTTACATATGGATTAGTGTGGTGCTTTCCTTCAACATCCTGTGCTTCATGGACAGTAACTACCAGCAAACCACCACCTTCTGGTGTGCCATCAGGAGCTTTGTCAATGGTACCGGACTCATCACTTGTATCAACATCAGAATCACCATCCTTGAAAGGCACATATGTTACATCAACAGTGAGATGCCCACGGAACTTGTCATTTGCAGGGTCATTTGCATCCATAGTCTTGAGCAAGTCAAGCGTAACTGATTTTGTTTCATCTGGAATAAGGTCTTTCAATGGGATAACATTCATTCCAATCTTGTCATGCTTCCCAACCTGCGAAGGAAGATGTTTGAAATATTAACAGGCTGAGAAGGGGTAAACAGGTATGCAGAAGATTCGAAACCATTAATCATCACCTGCTCCCAATCATAAACAGTCAACTCAAGAGCCTGAGATTCTGGGTCTTTGACAACTAACTTGAATTCCTCATTCCATTCAGGGTTCAGATTGCTTCGCTTCACTGTAGTTTTCTTCGATGGGAGTTTTTCTTCTGTTAGCTTTAACTTCACGTACGGATCTGATTTGCCTAGCAAATCTTTCTTGGTGAGTTTAACAGCCCGTACAACATTAACATGAAGGATTCCGACAGCCTTCTTTTGTGCTCTTCATATTCCATGTTATAAAAATGGATAGTAAGTAAACCAACTGAACATGGACATATTACATGTCTACGCAAAACAATATATATAGATATAGATATAGATATAGTATGCCATTACTTTGCAGGATCCATGATTTGCACCTCAAGTACTTTGGGCCACAAGTACATATTTGCTACCTGAGTTTTGATGATCTCCTGAAAGGGGATACAAGTTAACAGTTGCTAATATGAGCATGAGTATGTGTGAAAAAAAGGCAAATAATTGCATTAGTTCTGATAGAGGAATATATGTATTGGTGGAATAATTGGAGAAACTAGACAGGGTAGATCCGTAGATTCAATTTAAAAACAAATCAAATTAATAAATAGAGAACTGCAAGCACTGTACTACAAATTTATGAATACCAGGAAACAACTGTGATGAACAAAAAGAATATCGTCGGAATTGGATGAAATATGAAGCTCTATAAATGTAATAAATACCTGAACAAAAACATAAAGGCCTGGAATTGCCATGAGATCTGCTCCTAACAGCTTCAGACCAAAGTCAACATGTGGCTGTAAAAGGTAAACATCATAAGTTCACAGATCCATTGGAAATGGAACAAACATATTTGATATCTCAGAGTTTACCTTCTCCATGAGTGAAACTACTATTTTTGCAAAACATGGAAAGCTAGGGACCAGTGGTTTCAATGTTATGCGTGGTAGAGCAAAAACTTGCAAATCAATTACCTATAATATCAGACATGATAAAGGATTAGAATCTTCTATGAAGATAAAATTAAGTCCTCAAATTAGTTTGATACCTTAATGATGAAGGATTACAGCAGAAATTCAACTGATGATGATATCATTTAACACATGCATGTTTCTTAATAGTTGTACCTGTGCAGTTGCTTTTAGCCCAAGTGCTTTCACTACCACAATGATATTAGGATTTCCAGCCCACTTTAATGCAGGTTCCATTATGAGCTCGTGTTCATCTGTGGTGTAGACCTTCATCCCTATATTAGGCCAGGAAAATGTCATGTCACATGCCAGTTCATCATCATAAAACAGAGTCCAAAATGGCATGTGGTTTAATTGCCATGCAACATTGAGCAAGAAAAACACTGTAATATACAAATGTATAAAAACAATGTGCAAAAAAAAAATAGTTACAAGGAATCTGGTGTTGTGGTATGGATTGGATTGGTTCGATATGGTTTCAACGACCAAGGATATGACACTCACCCTCGTCTAGCCACCGGTAGGACTCTTTTGGTAGAGAGGCTACAAGGCATAATTTTTTTAGATGCCATACATACTAGACTTATTTGTTTATTCCAAACTTGGTATAATTTCTGATTTTTTTTTCAATCAAACATGCTGCTGCAATCCGATGAAATGTTGTGTGAGTTGCTTGGGCTCTCTTTTACCTCTATTACAGTAAGTTTCCTGAACTTTATCAATGCTACCAAAGCAAGTACGGCTGCAAAATCCTTAAATTGAACTAGCGACTAATATGTTTTCATGAATGAAGAACCTTTATGGGAACAAAAGACATCATGGCAACATCTGGCAAAGATGGAATGCTACCTGGATCAGATCACCACAATATTCTTTGGGTAACACAACATGGAAAACATGTATATGAGCTTCAGCTGGAAGTTGCATACAATAAGCCATTGTTCTTATATAAGGAATGATTTTGGTAGGGCCATAAGATATGCTGCCAATCCAGGATTCCTGCATGTCTCCTCAACATGTAACTTCCCGGTGCGAGCAATCCATTTGTTATGACTATCCAACCAGTTGTTCGATGAAGCAAATGGGCATGGTTTGATCCATTTGTTAAGTTTCTCATCCATGTTACTCCAGAACCTTCACTAGACATTCTTGATGGCATTGCATCTGGCTCTAATATCAAATGTTGAGTAATTGATACTGTTCATATTGAATTTTGAGATTTTCGGATATTGAAATTGGAGCTTCAAATTTGGAGTCTAAATTCATTCTGATATGCAATCCATCACGATTCATGGTCAAAGGCTCCCAGCTAGTCAGTCGCATGGTAACGATATTTGACATTATTCTCTTGGTTGCAGACATCCTGTTGGTCACAGATGGTTCGGGCATTATTGGTCAACGAATTATCCCTTTTTGTTCAACTAGCTTTTTATAGTTTCACAAAGGACTCAAGACATTTTGGCAAAATGATTCATGAAACCTAAGAGTTTGGCTTTCTGAAATGGCCATAAGCCAATAAGCCTAACTATAAAAGAACAAATTATTGGTCACAGTTGTTCGTTAGCGCTCGTTAGACATGTTCAGCCCAACAGCCCGACCCAGACCAGGCCCAATTTTCTCAGGTCAGGCCAGGCCAGGTTTGGGCTGCAATTGCAAGCACGTCTCAATTTTTGGGCTGGGCTTGGGCTTCCTTTTCCAGCCCGGCCCAACCTGGCCTAACAAAATTTATTTGTACTACAACTTTCAAAAGTTTGTAAGATTTTTATGGATTAAAGGATATTATAAGTTTTTACGAATTTTAGCTTTTTAGTTTTATGAATTTATTATTTTAGTTTTTTATCTATATTTTTTTACTATTTTTATGAAATTACTTCTTTACATTTTAAAAGATTTTATGATATTTTAACTTTTTTAAGAATTTTCAAATTGAATTTAATTTTTTATGGATTTCGGATGACACATGGTCATTTTTGGGCATTTATTATGCTAACTAGGTAGCTCATGTCATCAAAACCGCTCTCTATACCACTTTGGACCTAATTGAAATGATAATGCAACTGCATGTACCCAAATATATGGTTTTGGAAGTTTTGGATCCAAGTGAAAATGAGAAACAACTTTAAGTACATGTGGTACAATTTACACTTTCAACTTTTTAATCGATATAAAAATTTAAATGGTAACATCTCAATCCATCAAATAGCCATTTTCAATCCTATTTAAATGCTGAAATCCTTACGTACTAGATCACCTTCGTTTCTGCCATCACATGGAAGTACATTGCACTGGCTAAAGAGACTATTTTGGTTGATTTAAAATCATTTTGGGCCTGTATTGCTTAGCATAACCTTAAGGATAATTAGTCTTATATAAGCACATGGTAGGATCAATTAGTTAACATATTTTAGATTTCATCTGCCAAGATAAAGCCTCAGTTCAAAGTAGAACCTGAAGAAACTACCATGTAGATTTTTAGGACCAAGAAGTTTACACCAACCTTAAGAAACTACCATGTGGATTTACCTATATAACCTTTTGGATTTATTCAGTAAGCTGACTTGCTTGCCTTATACGTTATGACAAAAATAAGCTAAACTGAATATTACTGTTTCAGCTAGACCAAAGGGACATATATCATGCTTTACTGCTTCATTGTTACAACAACAACAACAGAACCAAGCACTGATTGGTCGGTGAGGCTGCCGCGGTGCCGCCCATTCAATTGGGGTCGAAGCCAGGTGCTACGTTTGTTATATAAGTATATGGTAGGACCAAAAAACAGAAAGTGTTACCACAACAATGCACAATGACAGGTGAAAAATTGTGTTCAAAGTTAAACTGGGTTTATTTGGGGAACATAGTCAATCCAAATAGTTAATTTAATCTAGGATCACCTGATAAGTGCTTAGTGATGAACCTAAATCCTTGCAGTTTCAGGCAGAGTACAGTCGGTTACAGCATTTCTAGGATTGAAATGCTCTAGGTGAATTTGCAAAACAGGGAAGGGTTTTTTATTTCAAAAGTCAACTGTTCCCGTAACCAGAACCGAACAAGGAAGCAGGGTGTAGACCCGTTACTTTTTACTATGGTGGAGGGCATGCCATTATTCCAGTGCGTATTGACTACGTCGTAGGAACAGCGATAGCGATTGCATGGGAACACATTTCACTCAAGGAGAGGAATGTGGACAACCGGCGAATAGTTTTCAGATGAAATGCTTATATACTGGACCTGGACACAACTAAACAGTTTTTTTATGGGTTTATTCAAGCAAGCTTATTTGGCATAAAAGATATAAATCTAATAAAGTAGCCTACATCTGACTGGTTTAAAGTAGTCAAACATGCCAATTGTTGCAACCTTCTTTTTTATTGACACAGGATTCTGCATACTTGACTGATTGACTTTTTAACACAACTATGTACTTTCACATACAAAAGCAGGAAGGCCGTGTAAATATTTTTTATGAGTTTTATTCTTCGAAAACTACTTTGATACAGAAAATTCCGGACATTCTGAAAGGACCCTTGAAAAGTGGGCCAAGTAGCTGCCTCCTTTCTCAAAAAATATATAGAAAACTTCATTGGAATTTAAGTTGTCCAAAATGTTGGAAACTAAAATTTCATGTACAGCTAACCTTGAAATGTTGGTGGTAATGAACCTAACGTTAATGTCTCAAATTCAATTGAATCAATCTTATACTTTGCAGTATTCTCAGCAATAATTGGTTTAGCAATTTCCTTTGCAGTTTTACATATTGCCTGTAAAAGATAATATTTAGTAAACAAAGATAAAATAATACTTGGACAAAGAATATTGCACATATATAGAACTTTGAACATAACATATACCCTGTCAAGATAAGGCCACATATTGTCAATAAACTTGTTTAGCCAATCAATCTGTATGACGGAAAAAACAGCAGCAACATTAGGTTATAACAGTCAAACATGAGATAGCATGGTAAGCGAACAGAACTTCAATTGAAAGTAGCTTACCCGATCAAAGTCCGGATTTTTCACCCAATGAGGAATCTCAGGAAGCATGCTTTCCAATGATTTCGTATCAAGTTCAACAAGTGGCCTAATTACAGGGTGCTGTGCAATTACCATTAAAGAAGGAAATGCAAGTTAGGGACTGGCAATAGATACCTTTCGGAATAGTTAAAAGAGACTGATCGGTCAGTATCAAGACAAAGTGATATATCTATACTGATCCTTCTAACAGACTGATCAATAAATTTCTGCAACTCCAAGCTTTTTTTCAAATTCTGCATTACAATGAGTGCAACTATGCAGAAAGCATGTAAAGCTGGCTATAACTAAAAAATATTATGCAGGAAAATGTCGATTTCAATGGTGGACAGTAGTAAACCCCGATAATACTATATGACCACCACGGATTCATATAAACGTATAACAAAAAAGAGAATTTAAGGGTGCAATCAAGAATATTTTTAAAAACAATGCATCATTTATTCTTTTATGGAATACCTACTGGCCAACAAATACACTGTCTATAGCCAGAATCTAAAGCGATATTCAATCTGAAACATGAAACAAGATATAGCACCCTCCACTCATTCTAGCACTCATAAGAGTTAAGATTTGCAAATCAGACTCGTACATAGATCACATCGACTAATTATCTTTACTGTATGCACAGCACGTCAGCACGGACACAGGAAATCACTAAATAAGAGCACCCAACAAGATCACCGTCCTGTTATATGATGAACAGAAGCCCAGAAGCCAGCTCCGGTTACACAAGATCAGCAACCAACATAGAGGAAAGAGCTAAAGACTTCACATCGAGACCACAAAAACTTCCAAAATCACCTCTCCTCTTGCTTCCGGTTCCAGTGATTCTCAAGAGAGCTACAGGTTACTCAAGGAAGAGAGGCGCAGACAAACTACTCATAGAGATAAAAGAAGAGGGAGGCAAACTCGTACCTTCACATCGGTGGGCTGGAAGTAGATGAACATATAGTACCCAATCACAAGTCCAATGGTGATTCCCACCCCAAACCCAAAGAAACCCAGCACAGTGCTGAAAACCCCCATATCCACTCTTCCAACCCAAGAAGCGAGCAGCCAGCAAAGCAAGAAACCGGACGAGGCCTCAAATCACATGGGGAGACAATCAGCAAGAAACAGAACAATGTCGAACGAGGAAGCAGTGGATAATAAGGAGACCCAAGATCTAGGAGAGGAAGAGGAGAGGTTGGAGGAACAGTAACAGCCAGGATGGCATTAATGATATCCTCTACTGGTAGGGAAGGGCATTATCATCCTAATAATGGCCCGCGAAGGGGGTTACATCTGGCCAAAAGGAATGGGAGGAAAATCGAAATCAAGAAGGGGGTTGATTATCTGCTCAATCGGGCTCGCATAAGACGAGGCAGCTGCTGGCATTGTCGGCATTGGAGTCCGTTGATGGGAACCCTTCCATGTACAACGGCCACAAGTTGTTTAGATTTTGGCTCTCTAATTCTCTTTATCCATTTTCATTTTTGCTTTACGTCTGTCTTATTTGACAGAAGTTTTTGTGATTTTTTTTTGGATGCTGTTGCGAGAGCTCGGTGAAGTCCACTGGTGCGTTGCTATTCTCCTTTAAAGAAGAAATATTTAAGTTGGGTAGCGAAATCTCGTGATTAAAATCTTTGTTAGATAAATCTCATGAGTACACCTCATTCCTCACATGATTCAGCGTACGGAGGAGGGCCAACTTGGTCCTGTTGAGCTAAATTGATCCCTTAAGATCAAAATCAGATGAAGTTTGTTAATGATTTTTAAAACCTTGTAAATTTGCTCTTTTGACCGGTCAAATCCAATTTATAATTGGTTTTTTCCGATATGGCAATCCAAATGGTTTGTTTTACATGTGTGGATACCAGTTTGAACTAGAGTAATGTGACATAGTAGACTTTGTGAGTTACACCAATGGTATTTTCATTTTATTTGGATATTTTTCTAGCCTGCTTGTCATTCTCTATATATCCCTCTTCCCCTCTATCTAACTCTCTCATACCACTTTACCACATCATTCATCTTACCGGGACCCATATCACCTAAAATGATCGTATGGACCACCATGCTTATAGGATAGGTTTGACCAACCAAATGATCGAATTGGCACGGTTTTAAAAGTTTGGGGGATCATTCTTGTAGGTTTTTGACCTTAGAGACCAATTTAGATCAAAGATAAAAGTTGAGAGGTCAAGTTGGCACCTTTTCTTTGAGCATAGTAGGTATTCTAACATCGCTTGGAAAGAAAGATCAATAGTGAAAAGAAAATTGGGTAGATACTTAACCTATTGAATTTTGAAGAAAAAATTTTTTTGCAAGTAATTTTTTAGATAAAATAACTAGTCTTGCTAATTTTCATTTATTTTTGACAAAGAATTAATTTGGTCCTGACCTATGGCCAAGTCAAACCAACCTTGAGGGTTGTTTTGGCTGAAACAAACACTCAAAGATTTCCAATGTCAAATGTATGCCATTATATCATTAAATCTCCCGTTGACCCATCAAAGAACAATTTACATGATTTTGATACCAGTTCCACTAGGTTTTGCACCTGATCAACCAAATCCATATGTTTTCCTTCGTTACCACACCCCTGGAAACCCTAGTATGTGTTGGCCTTAAGACCACGGTCAATCGTTTGTAGTGATACTCATCCCTAATAATAGCTTAGTAGCCAACAATTCTAAACTCGATGTTGGCACTAACAAATAGTACTTTTTTTATCTATGATAGACTTAGTATATTGTCCTCAACCAATCATGTCAACGTCTTTGTCGAGGATTGGTCCAAGGCCCATGGGCCTGACCTAAACCTAAACGTTGATTCCTCCCAAGGAGCCCGCCCCTCCCATGGTTGCCCGTTCCACAAGAAAGTCTAGGCCAAACAAGGCGAGGCCAGGCCGGGCATCACCTGCTCAGGTCCCGATTAGACCTTGCTAAGCAAACTCTTTGTCTGAATGACCACATTGAAGATAGGCACTGACTGTGGATCGCTCGTCTATCAGAATGCGCGAAGCTCAAAAGATTAAAAGCAGCAGCCCCGTTCTATCTGTCAGAATACCCTGGTGTGTCCCGTAATCGAGTATCTACTATAGTGTATATTGTCCTCAACCAATCATGTCAACATCTTTGTCGAGGATTGGCAGGCCCATGGGCCTGACCTAAACCTAAACGTTGATTCCTCCAAAGGAGCCCGCCCCCTCCCAACGTTGCCCGTTCCACAAGAAAGTCTAGGCCAAACAAGGCGAGGCCAGCCTGGGCAGCACCTGCTCAGGTCCCGATTAGACCTGGCAAAGGCTGTCTCCAACAAGCTCCTCTAAAGCACCCTCTACCTTAAAATAGAGGATGGATTCTTCCCCTATGTGCTCCAACAGCATTTCCTTTTCCATTCCCTAAAATAGAGGTTTTCCCTCCATCCCCTTATATGTAGGGTTCTCTCTCCTCCCCCTATACAATTCTCCATATAGGAAACGCTGTTGGAGATGGAAGAAATATAGGGTGCGATTTTTTTTAAAAGGAACTTGTATATGAGGCTATAGGGGATCAAATTTAGGGACTCCTGTTGGAAACAGGCTGAGCAAACTCTTTGTCTGAATGACCACATTGAAGACAGGCACTGACTGTGGATCGCTCGTCTATCAAAGGCGCGAAGCTCGAAAGATTAAAAGCAGCAGCCCCGTTCGAACCGTCAGAATACCCTGGTGTGCCCCGTAATCGAGTATCTACTATAGTACACGGTGTCATTCTATCCGACGAATTACCCTATCCCACCATGTACTCAAGTCATGACTACCTTCCGCTCGATCACCCCACGTCGCGTCCTCGCGGGCAACTCGCTCCACCCATTGGTTGCTGCCGAGCAGGAGGACAAAGTTCAACTCCAGGCAAGCTGCGTGTGGGCACCTCGCTGATTCTATCAACTGGACCCCCGCCAGCATGTGTTGCCAACTGCAAGGCGCGCCAGGGGAACACCAGCTTGGCCCATCGACGTTGGATGGCTGGGCCGTCTGGGCGGCGCATTCTCCCGCACACAACACTTCGCGACGCTTCTTGGAAGGCTGGATGTGCATCCAGGCCATCGCCCAGGTCATGCACAATCTCTAGCAAGCTCCGTACGGCTTTGGGATGAGTGACTTCAAGGTTGAGGTCGCGGACAACTTGGAGGGGTACCAGGGCCGTTTTTAAGTTTTTTGAGACCCGGGGCGAAATAATAGGCGGAGGCCCCATAACATAAGTATTAGTTTTTTTTATAATATCATATATCAACTGAAAAGACAAACATTTAATATATTGTAGAAATTATAACGATAAACAAAAGTATAAGTACAAGTAAGATTTTTTTATCTAAAATATTTGTAGTGATCATCTTAGAAAAGTCCTCTAACATTTCTAGATGCAAATTCATCACGGGCTAACTACAAGATCGTAACGAACTCATATACATGCCAAATACATCCCGAGGTAGATAAGATATACTCCAATTCTTGGGGATCACGACTCCTATTCCAATCCGGAAAACCAACGTCCGGGTCTTCACGCAGCCGTGCATAACTCCTGTTCGAGACGGACTCAAACACGATTCCTTGGCCGTTACGGATCATGCCAGCCAGGAGGCTGTTCGGCAAGGTGCATACGGGCCAGATAGAATCTTCCAGGGAATTGGGCCCTGGTAGGCTGTTCGACTGGGCCGTCAGGGAGTGGGCCATGGCAATGGGCCGTAATTTTATCCCCGACAACTACCTTCCGCTCGATCACCCTGCGTCGCGTCCTCGCGGGCAACTCGCTCCACACATTGGTTGCTGCCGAGAAGGAGGACAAAGTTCAACTCCATAGGCAAGCTGTGTGTGGGCACCTCGCTGATTCTATCAACTGGACCCTCGCCAGCATGTGTTGCCAACTGCAAGGCGCCAGGGGAGCACCAGCTTGGCCCATCGACGTTGGATGGCTGGCGGCGCATTGTCCCGCACACAACACTTCACGACGCTTCTTGGAAGGCTGGATGTGCATCCAGGCCAGCGCCCAGGTCATGCACAATCTCTGGCAAGCCTCCTAGGGCTTCGGGATGAGTGACTTCAAGGTTGAGGTTGCGGACAACTTGGAGGGGCTAGTGGCTACACTAGAGGTCCCTGCCAGCTCCTGAAGCAATTCCTAGGTTAGCTATGGTCTCACTCTGAGCAAAACAGGCGCAGTGGCGACTCACGTCTTGAATCTCTTGATAACGACCAAGGTCATGTCTCTACTCACCCGTCTGAGTGAGACACCCTCTGCTCGTGTGATTGCGGTGCCGACGGTCGAGAGTGTGACACGCGCTCCCTTAGCTAGCACCACCTCGGTTTGAATGCCAGAGCCTCAGCGTGGCAAAGTTTTGGCTCACCTCGGCCCCTTGCCCAAGGGCCATGATCGTGATGTCCGCAGTGGCAGCGGTTGTGTTTCTCACAGTTACGCTGCCTTCTCCCGAGCACTCCAGCATGCGCGCTGGCCAGAAATTTCAAGCCCCGGCATATGGATAAGTTTGACAAGACCACGAACTGGCCAATTTCACACCATCTGCATGATGGTCATCTTGGTTGCTGACGACAATGATGGGGTGGTGGTAAACTATTTCCCCTTCATGCTTGGGGGGCAGCCTGCATCTGGCTCTTCAACCAGCGGGAAGGCTCTATCGCAACTAGGAGTAGCTTTGAGAAGCATTACAGACCAATTTCCAAGGATGATATGCCTGTCCGGGCAGGCTGCAGAACTAAAAGTGCATTTAGGCTTCTAAGTTGATTTTAGTGACTAATGACAAAATGATCAATGAACTAATGGTGTAATTGAGTAAATGAGCAAGTTTAATAAGTGTATGTAAAAGCATCGTGCATACCTCCAAACGATGAGGACATCACTAACGAGCTTACTAGCACTATGTGCACTACGTCATCTGATGGAATAAGAGAGTAACAAGACGGCATGAACCCTCTTGCTATGCCATTCAAGCCTTCATCAATGGAGGTTTAGCGAGTTACTACAAAGTTCCAAGAAATCCCCAACCACCGGGCCCAAGCTAAGAGGACATCTAATCCATCGAGGACCAGTCCACCTTCAAACGGACGTATAGATCACATACGATGTCCAAATTGAATGCGAACAGAATTGGGCTAGCACTGTGTCGCCATATTTTTTGGCCCAAGCCCTGTGTACCCCTAGGGTTAGTGTCGCGAGCGTTTGGACTCTTGTTTGGGCGCCCCTCAACTGGTCGCCGTGTTACTTAAGTCCCTCGTCGTGTTTCGTCTTAGTTGGATTTTGTTTAGTTTATTTCGTCATGGATGTATGACATATCACCTTGTTCTTCTTATGTCAGCTAGACCAACAAGATTAAGTTTATGAAGCTCACCAAGTTTCTGGACCGTCCTTCATGTACAGGTCAATCGGGCCTCTGGTTTGGTCGATAACACTTGTCGTGGTGGTTTAGCGATCGACGGGATTTCCAGTTACTCGCGTGGTTGGAAGCCGGATCGTTTAGGTTTCCGTGACACCTACCAAAATTATCCTTCGTCTCACCAGAAGATCGAGAAACACCCCCTACGTCCGCGCTTATCAAGTGGTATGAGAGCATCTGGTTGAGTGGTAAGAATTTTTGTTTTTAGTTTAGTAGATTGATTTCATTCCTAGAGACCAGAAAATTGCCCCATAAAAATAATTTGCATCTACTATACTCTGAGCCACATTTAGCCTTTGCAATTGTTCTCACCGTTTACATCTTTG
The DNA here is from genome assembly GCA_005191435.1 of Raddia distichophylla. Lineage (NCBI taxonomy): Eukaryota > Viridiplantae > Streptophyta > Magnoliopsida > Poales > Poaceae > Raddia > Raddia distichophylla. The sequence goes on along the minus strand of SPJY01015462.1, from coordinate 446,301 downwards.
AGTTTTGGCCCACAATTTATCTTATTGCTGGTCTGTTGAGTCTTACATTGGTTCTAGTTTTACTTTGTTCAAGTCGGGTCAATTGCGATTTGCACTTGGAAACCGCCTTGTATTACTGTCCCGCCATCGCAAACCCTAGTTAGGTCGCAAGCCGCCTTGTGTCAAACACTCTGCATCGCTAGCCCTCCAATCTATATCCACCCGCATACCCACTGTTTGTCACCGAACCGTCGAAAACCAAAAAAACATCGTCTGTCTAGAAACCCTGATCTGCAGGCCCTTCGATAAAACAACCATAACTTTCTCATATGAACGTCCCAAAATCCATCGAGAAGACCACCTATTCGGGCCCCAAAGTATTAACACAGTTTTGAGAGCATGCTCTAGAAATTGTATTGAGCACCCTTACCTCCAAATTGAGGGGAGTCTGCTCTATCTCCATAGTGCAGTGTTGTAGAAGCTAAAAAATCCAGAAAAATCATACAAAAATAAAAAAATTGTCAAAAGAGGACACACCTAGAAAGGATCCGTGCAAAAATTGTGAAAAAATTGGCAAAGGAGTTCTCCGTGCTTTGTGTTCAATTACAGTGTGCATTAACCTGATTTTAGCCCTTTGTACCACCTTTTGACCAATTTTTAATAGCTCAAAAAAAGAGGGGACTTGGTCACAAGGATGGATAATCTGGAGAGAAGAGCACCTGCCCTGTTGGCCGTGTACCTCCTACACCCCTACTGAACCTGTGCCTCCTACAGCCCCTCCCGACTACCGCTCTTATGCTGATGAGGTTGAACAAGTTGAGAACGACTATGATGTTAACTTTGAGGCAGACAACAGATTCAACATGAACAATTATCGAGATCATTGACGACTCTGCCACAATCAGCAAGGTACGGCAAGAATTCTCCAAGGTAATCGTGATGTACATGATAAATCATTAGCAAAATTTAAATTATCAATACCTCCTTATGCTGGTAGATATGACCTTGACGCTTACCTTGTTTGGAATTATTGGTAGATCAAAAATTTTTATGCTTTGATGTTTCCTCTGAAAAATAAGTTAAGGTTGTTGTTAGTTAATTCATTGATTTTGCATCTATCTAATGGCATTGTTGGCGATTATTATGCCTCTTACAAATAATTCGTAAGCTCACGGATATCGCAATAGCTTTCACCTGGAAGTATTCCAAAGGTATCAATTTCCCACGATGAACGAGAAGTGTCTAGTTTAGAAATCTAGCTCAACCGGATGGATATGAGGATAATGACGGAAGTGGGATACGATAATTTCGGGCCGAGAGGTTCTATAGATTAGATTTCACTTAGCTAAAGTAAAACTTACCCTAACAAGAAAGCACTATGAATCAGAGCTTGACCTATTCACTACCACCCGCTATCAGTTATGAACACCAGATGATTAATTATGATCACCCCCGATTGGGCTCGACTGGGCTGAGACTAACGGGGCCGACTTCACAAAAGCTAATACCACTCGGATAGTAGGGTTGTCACCACCTACTACCTACCGCACCACCGTTGAATCAGATGTCTACCAGGTAAAACTAGTCTAGACACAACGTCTGTACCTAATAGCACTATGCACCAAGTCGTCACTTGATATGCACTCGAGCAAGATAACTCAAGAAGATAATAAAAGTTATCATGAACAAGCCAAGTACCAACGGAGTAACTTAAGTATGGAATAACTTTGCTTTGTAAAGTAAAGATGGGCTAAGTGTTACCGAACAGCAGAGCGAAGCTGAACTCACACCCGAGTTCGCCTCCGAAGCATGAAGTGGAATAGAGCCGACACGCCGGCTCCTCTCCAGCACTAAGCTCTCCTCTCTCTCTACTTTACTTTCTATATGGGCAGCGTAACGCTACTTTCTTCTTCTTTGCCCCACTTCTCCGTGTCTTACAAATAAAGAGGGGAGCTCTATATATAGTGCACTAGGGCCAACCGAAGCTTGTCACATTAGGAGACACTTGGCACTTCATGGGAGAGCATCCAAGGAGCATTGAAGAGAGAAGAGGGGGTTCGACCGACTGAGGGTAGGTCGTCCAGCCTAGGGTAGGTCGGCGACCTACTCTAGTCTTTGTTCGGCCCTCTGTTTCTCTAGATCGACACATGTGCGTCCCTGATTTTCTCCCAATGATGGTTACAGGCGGGTAAGTCTGTTTTGGGTGAGTTTAGTACAATTAGGTGGGCCCATGGATCCTTGTGCACTTTTCCCTACCTTTAGATAGAACTGACACTCCACCAACGTTGTAGATGGGGTCCTTGTGTGCAAAGTTGCAAAAAGTGACGGTCAACACATCCCCACGCTTAGGGCTTTGCTCGTCATCGAGGAAAGGTTGGTTTTAAGACTAATAACTCTGCAAAAATTGAATGACCAGCATAAAGGTTAATTCAAGATATTACTGAAAATTGTGGGGCTTGAGAGTGGCTACTAACCTTATCTTATGATGGAAAAAGTCTACTTGGCCCCCTAAACTATAGGGATGCAGAGACTCTAGCCCCCCACGTGCAAAACCGTCTAAGTGGACACCTGAGGTACGTTTAGTGGTGCAAATAACCCCTGGAAGCAGTTCTCTAAGCATTTTTGCCACCGTGGTAGCCGAGGTGGAGAGGTATCACCACATATATTGCACACATGGCGTTTTCTTTTTACAATAAATAATTTTATTACTTGGTCCCACATGTCATACTCAATACACCACCATCTCCTACCCCTATCTTCTCTCTTCCCCTTCTCTGTTCCCCTGCTTCCCCTCTCCACCCATCCCCCCAACAAACTCCCTCCTCCCTTGGCTCCTCCGACTAGCCGTCCTCCAACTCCATCCCTGTGGGCCACCGCTCGGCTCCCCACTTTGATGGCTCCCAGCGAGACGATGTTGAGGAGGCTTCAGTGGTGGTGACCTTGAGGAGGCTCGGGTGGGTGGAGGGGGCTTCTGCAAATCCATCCATGGAGATCGAAGGCAGGTCAGCAAGGTGGTGTTCTTGATCTTACCGGTGGAGCAGTCGAGGAGAAGCTGACGATGCGTCGTCAGCGGAGCGGTGGACATCGCTGGTGCCAAACAGCGGCTTGTACGCCTCCGCGAATGCCATCGTCGTGGTGTTCATTGGCGGCGGCAGGTCGGCGGTGTAGATGAGCAACGCCGCCATCGCAAATGCCGCCGCGATGAGACCACTAGTACAATTCTTGGAAGAGCCATGTATATATGCCGTGGTGCGATGAAACCATTGGACGAATGGCCAACTCGATTTGATAGTTTCCTCGACCATTCGATCCCCTCTTCTCTTTTTCTTATAAAGGACGATCGATCGACATCGACGCGCTAATCGCTAATCAAATTGATTTCGATGCGATTTGCCGCCGCCGCCATTGCTGTTGCCAAAATTGGTTCACCGGAGGAAGGATAGAGACGAGCATGTGTGCTGCTAGGGTCGGTGAAATCTGGACATCGGAGAGGAGGAGGTGGCGGCGTGGTACCAGCAACGCCACCGATGGCATACCGCACGTTGCTGGCGGTGTTCAGGGTGGGGATGGGGATGTACTTGCGGGCGCACCCTAAGAGAATCCTTGACACTTGCTTCAACTTCACCAGCGCCGACGAGGTCGTGCAGATTTCATGCGTGTCGCTGGTGTTCAACTGGGGCCCCGTCGTGGAGCTTGACCCCTCGGGGATCATGGTGAAGAGCTGCTTCGCATTCGTGCCCATCGGGGACGACGACCGCTTCATGGGGATCCTCGGCAACGTGCAACCATTCGGCCCCCCATTCGCCAACGTGCAGGAGAGACAGAGAGGATGGAGGAGGAAGAAGACAAAGGGAGAAAGATGGAGAATATGTGACTGACATGTGGACCCCACACCTAAAATATATTTTTTATAAAAGAAAATGCCATTTGTTTACCCTATGTGGCAATACCTCTCCACGCGGGCTGCCACGGTGTCAAAACCGCTCTGAAAACCACTTCCAGGGGTTATTTGCACCACTAAACGTACATCAGGTGTCCACTTAGATGGTTTTGCACGTGGGGGGGCTAGAGTCTTTGCACCTCTATAGTTCAGGGGGCCAAGTAGACTTTTTCCTCTTATGATTGTTGACGAATGGGACAGTTTATTTACGATAAGACTTTCACCAATTGTTTATCTTAAGCCATAGTTTTTATATTTTTGCAAAGAATTGTTTGCTGAAACCTTGAGTGATACTCTCAAATCACTCAAAGTGTTTTAAATCTCAACAAGGCCGAGACTACCCTTTTTCCTATCATCTAAGGCTTATGTGGAGCTCAGGGTAGGATGATAAAGTATTCATGACACATATTTTTGTTAGGTTCAAAGCAGATTTTGATGAAGATTATGCCAAATTAATTTTCAATCATTTTAAGGATTAATGGCCCTAGGGGCAAGGGAGAGAATGAACTCACACCAAGGGAATAGAGGAACACAAGTGAGGGGATGTGTGGTACTAACAAGTCCATCACATCAGATCTTGTGTTGTTGGAATGATGGTCTTTTCATAAAAATCCACTTATCAAAAATGTCCCTTTTTTCAAAGAAAACAACGAGGCTATAGATGTGAATCTTCTTTTTCTCCTCGAGACCAACTCCTTTTATCTCCTTTATTCTTTTTCTCTATTTTTTATGAAACTCCCTCCATGCCTCTTATTAAACTTGGGACTTTATGAAACCATTATGCAAAGTGGATCATTTAGAAGGCCATCATATAGGTAGATATTATGGCACTAGGAATGGTGAATGTTTTCTAGCATTTAAAGGTGGGATGTCTGGCGAAGGTGGACACTCAAATCCAATGCGTAGTTTGGTGTTACCAGACATGAAAAGGTTAGCAAACAAGTGATGCGCGAAGGAAAATGATTGGAATAGATGACACTATCTCGAAAGTATTCAAGTTTTAACCCAACTAAACACAATCATGAATACATCAAAGGGCTCAAATAATATGCTCAATTTTTGGCTTTGGTAGATAGTAAAATCATCTCAAAGATTTAGAACCAGGATTTTTTATTTTAAAACAAAAATTTCTAGGCAATACCAAACTTGAAATAGAAACATTATCGTTTTATGCTATATCGCATAAGTCAACAATTTTGGATAGGGTTATTCCTATTGTAGTGTGACCTACAATTATAGAGTTATAACAAGGAATAAAATTTATGCAAATCGATCATATTCCCAAATTGCTTTTTTTTACCCCACATTTAGCACGAAATTTAATAAACCACCAAGAGAATTGGTATGAATGCACCGTTAGGAGTGTACCGGGTTTTCGCGGTGACCACATGTTGCAGAGATAGGGTCAGCTGACCTTGCTCAGTCGGCCAACCCGACCTAGATCGACCGGTCTGACTTCTGCAATGGTCAGGGCCAGTTTTCATGCAGAAGTATATCCATTCTATGTACTTTATCATACTGTTGCACATGTTAGCGAATAAGGTCGATCGGTGCATAAAATTGCACTGATCGAGGCAAAACAAACACACACATGCAATTCAGGTAACACTTTATTCATTCAATACAAAGCAAACTTGGCGACGCATACATTGGAAATAAAATTATGGAAAATAAAAAGAAAGCGCCTAAAAATTTATTCTCTGTCTAGCCTACTCCTCTAGGGATCAGATGGAGGGTCATAGAGCTTAGGGGAGCCTGTGGCATTGGCATAGCGCTTGAGCTTGGCGGTGGTGGCCTTGCGGAGGACAATGAAGTTGACCTCGTAGCCCATCATGTTGATGTGCAACTCCGCCATGTGCTCCACTAGGTTGTTCTGCCTCTGCTGAAGGGCAGTCACCAAAGCGCATTGATTAGGCTCCTCTTCAACTGAACTCAATCTCTCCAAGCGGTCCTCTAATAGCTGGCAGCGTACGATTACGCCTAACCCTCGCCTGAGAGGGAGAAGACTCAATGGACTCATCCACCAGTGATAACACCTTTGCCAAAGGCGGGGAGAGCACCTTCCCATACCCCGCTGTGGTACTTTGCCCGTATACGATGTAGTGTGGTGGAGAGTTGGGAGGCCTCTCCGGAGTACACTCCGGGGACTTGGGCTCTAGTTGCTCATACTTCATGAGTGCCCTGCCCTTCTCCATCTGGAGTGTCGCCCCGATGGGTGACATCCGCGTGACCTCGTGGCGAAAAAAGCACCAACTTCCTTGACACCAACTTTTTTAGGCCCAGCTGCCCCTAGTGGGTCGAGACAGCAAAGGAGCACGCGTCGCCTTAAATTTGCCGATAGATCAGTGGGGAGATAGCGGACGAGAAGCACGCTGACTAGCATCGAAGCGAACAGGGGAGGCTGGGCGACCTAGATGGGTCGGCCAAGCTGACTCCGGTTGGCGGCCTAGGGCTAGTCGGCCAGCTTGGAGGCATCCTCCAATGTGAGTGCCAGCCTCTCTGATCTCACCAGGGAGAAGTTTAGGTTACGAGTAAACGATGGTTTCCCAAAAGTGTTTTCGAAGGTGCAAACTTTGGTGGACCAATAGCGGAGTCTTTGGTCGGGCTTAGTGTCTGTTGTGGGAGATATCCAGCCATGGTGAATGGGTGAAAAATCTAGATGACTCTTGGTGGAAGAAATGGCTAGGTGAAAGGTGGATGTGGGTGTTTGCAATGAGGAAGAGAGCATAATCTCGCCGAGACTTAGACTGAAGAGAACAACCTAGTACTGCAACTTCGGACAAGATGCTCCTACATGAAAATTTTCAAAATTTGAGAAAAACTTGGGGTCGGGCGACTGGGTGTTGGCCGGCCGACCGACCCTAGGTCAACCGGCCCATTTTTGGCCTGGTTAGGGTGCGCTTTATTTTGCACTATGGTATACTTAGCCCAAATGTTATTTTTGTTGAAAATATGGGTCAAAATGAACTTTTATTTGCTTGCTCACTTATTTAGCGATTGAAGCGAGACCACTTTTCAGGTAATCAATCAATATAGAACTCGAGGATATCAACTTCCTCGATAATGGGCATTTCAGGTTCTAAGAATATTTTTAAACGTAGCCCATTATCTTTGAAAACATTGCCATCATTATTTTGGAGGGTAACGACACCAAAATCGAAAGTATTGAGAACAGAAAACGGTCCTTCCCATTTACTACGAAGTTTACCATGCTCAAACAACTTAACTCGGGAGTTGAGAAGAAGCACTTTATCACCAGTTTTAAATTATCTGATCATTATTCGCTTATCATGCAATCTTTTAGCTTTCTCCTTGTAAAGTTTTGAGTTATGGTAAGCTTTTTCCCTTCATTCTTCTAATTTGGCTAGCTGCATTTGTCTTTTAATCCCAGCCAAATGAAGATCCTTATTCCAACGTTTTATTGCATGTGAGCCTTATGGTCCAACTCTACAGGAAGATGACAGGTCTTCCCGTAAACAAACTAGTAAGGAGTCATACCCATTTACAGACATAATAAACTGCCACCAAGTTGTACTCGTACGAATTTGGCTTTGGGAATAGGCCCATAAAACCTAACCCCAAGAAACGAAGTTATCAATTTGCAGATTGCTTCTTAAGGGCATATCATCTCGAGAATTAATGTTCCCAAATTGTTGACATCTAGTGTGGCATCTTACAAACTCATTTGCATCACTGTACATGGTAGGCTAATAGAAACGGTTTTGCCAGACTTTGGCATGCGTTCTAAAAGCACCGTAATGGCCCCCATAAGGTGATGAATGACATTTTTTTAGTATCTTATGCGTTTCACAAGCGGGGATGCATCTGCGAAGAAACCCATCAGCACAGACTCTAAACAAGTAAGGTTCATCCCGAAGATTAACCCTACTATCACGGATCAACTTCTTTCTATCCTCTCCTGGTGGGATATACCGAGCTACCAACTAGTTCACTATGTTAGCATACCAAGGATCAGCACTCAAAACTTAAAGCAGGATGTCATCCCTAAGGAAGTCATTTATGTGTAGGTTCGTGGTCTCCTCAACTTGCTTACGGGAAAGGTGATCAGCCACAGAGTTTTTAATTCCCTTTTTGTCCTTAATTTCCAAGTCAAAATTTTGGAGTAAGAGGATCCAACGAATAAGCCGTGGCTTTGAATCCTTTTTGGTAAGAAGGTATTTAAGCGCCGCATGGTCGGTTAAGAATATTACCTTTGTCCCTGCCAAATAAGACCGAAACTTGTCGATCTTCTATGTGGTGGCATAGTTAAGCTGTGGGTTAGTTAATGTTTTGCGAGCGTATGCAATGGCATAATGCTTCTTATCCTTACATTACGTAAGACTGCTCCTACGGCATAGTCGCTCGCATCACACATGATCTCAAAGGGCAGGCTCCAGTCTGGTGGTTGGATCACAGGCACGGAGACTAGAGCTTTTTTCAAGGTTTTAAAAGCGATGAGGCAATCCTCGTCAAAGACAACTGAGATCTCTTTTGCCAGCAAGTTAGTCAGAGGAGGAGCTACCTGAGAAAAGTTTTATATAAATCTTGTATAAAAACCAGCATGTCCCAAGAAATTATGAACTCCATTGACATTGATTGGTGGCAGCAACCGCTCAATTAATTCAATCTTGGTTCTAGCAACTTCAATACCGCGTTCCAAGACGAGATGGCCTAAGACGATTCCTTCTCTTACCATGAAGTGGCATTTTTCCCAATTTAAATCCAAATACACTTCTTGGCATCTTTTAAGGACCTTTTCCAAATTTTTCAAACAATCATCGAACGACGTCCCATAAACAGAGAAATCATCCATAAATACTTCCATAATCTTCTCGATCATGTCAGCAAAAATGGCCATCATGCAACTTTGAAAAGATGCAGAAGCATTGCAAATCCCAAACAACATACAGCGATAGGCGAAAGTTCCGTAGTGTCGATCGATTCACAACCATCCACTATCAGTTAAGAACACCGGATGATTACGATCACCCCCGATTGGGATCGACTAGACTGAGACTAACCAGACTAAGACTAATGGTACTAGTCGATTTCAAGCCTTCAACAAAATGTTGCATGAGCATAGTATAAACCCGCTACGGTTACTAGAGGGGGTGAATGGGAGCCTTGAATATTTTTCATCGGACCGGTACAACTTGAATTCACCCACCTTCCAAAACTCAAACACTGTGTCAACTATGTGTACCCCAAGTTTTTATGGTTGAGACCATGAAAATATGAGGGGTTATTTCAGTCACAGTCCTGGTTGTCAATTGTCCAAGCAAAAGAGAATCAATTCAAACCATACTTTAATAAAGTGGATTAAGCCAAATCCCAAAAGTTACTTTCTGAAAAGCAAAAGCAGATTCTTTAGAATTTGTTCTCACTTTTAGCAGAGAGATGGTGGGTTCCGGTGCTCTAAAATATTTGGGAACTTGTCTCCCTGTTGATCAATGAGTCGTGAAGAACTCTACCAAGAATCTCCGCAAAACTACTTGCACACAAGTCAGGAAAATTCGAACACTACAGCTTGTCACAGATCTCGTCCAGAAAATTTAGGTTTCGGTTTTAACGTCACTTCACCCAAACTAAGAATCAACATGACTTCAAATTTTTTGTGTTCATAGATATGGAAGTCACGATCTTCTCCAAGTGGAAGCACTAAAAAATGATTTTTTATAGATTTTTCTCAAAAAAATACTAATTGATATGCAAAGAACAAGTTCTATACAGATTTGCAACTGGTCGAAAAACTTGATCTCTAGCGTATACTAGGTTGCAAAGAAGGTGTCAAAACACATAAGCAACCTCAAGGCAACATGGATCAGAAGCATGGAGAAGGAGAGGAGGCAAATAAACAAGTTGCAACAAAAAAAAAACACAGCAACCAGATCAAAACATATGAACTAGCAAGAACGAGCCATGAACTTAAAGAAACTTAGTTGAATTCATTGAATAGAAGTTGTGGGATTACAAGCTACACTCCCGGTGGCCACAAGAACCTCTACGATGCCACCCTTGCACACCCAACCCACCCTCTCTATTTCTGAAATTTTCAGCTCATAGGGGTGACTCCCTCCCCCTCTATTTATAGCCTCAGAGGTGAGACCCCCTAAACCCTATGGGTTGCCTCCACCCTTGCTATGAGGATCAACGATGTGTAAATACACACACCTTGTAACTCTCTCTCGACAAGGAATATTCGCGCCATATTCCTCCGGAAGAATCCTCACAGCATCCTGGTCGCCATCCCACTCCTGGGCCAACCAGTTAGTCCCGCTTCGCCACCAAGTGACCCACGCCCAGCCTCCAGCTGTCTCGGATCCTTGCCGCAGCGAAGCTTCACATCCACGCCATCTCTTGTGACTGCTAGGTACCGAATCCAGTAGTTTGCATGCCCCCGGACGCCCGAAACTCCAGTTCGCCTCCGCGGAACGGCGTCAGCCATGTACCCACCGACACTGCATCACAGAGATGAGTCCAAACCAAACACTTAGCTTCTCCTGCATGGTTAGCTTCACAAAACATAATCATCTTCGAGAATCAAGTGCATCAAGATCATCGGAAAACAATCGGTCACAATAACTGCCCTGACACGAGTCCGTCGGATACGGTCCTGTAACCACCAAACATTGTTTCAATTGTCGCGCCCATTTTGATAAATGCTATACCAAAGTACATCAAAATATCACTAAAGTAATACACTATCACATATATTTATCACAACACCGGGGTATCCTCCACATGGATCTCAACACATCGGTTCCGTGATAGACAAATCGGGTCCTGAATAGACCAATTGGATAAAGCACTCCCAGTCTGCGCCCATGGTCTCACTTTTTGGCTAATCCCGTAAGGGAAAATGGAAACAATTTCCATTTCAGAGTCTGTTGTGTCACTTCTCGAATAACGATAATCAAACAAAGTTGTTCAAATTCGCGGAGATGGTGGTATGGGTTATCTCCTTCCAATCCAGCAAAAGATGCTTCCCGAAACATAGCTATGAGGGCCGGTCGGAGCTCTTAGCTTGGTGTGTCAATGGGATATGAAGATGATGCAGGCTCGAGGTATTTACCCTTGAGAACTAAAAACTGATAGATACACGTGTCGTTCATAAAGTGTGTGTGGAGGCACACGTACGAGTAGGATTCAAAACTATAACAGCTACCATTCTCCCTAGCAACGGCGCTAGAAAGCGGTCAAGATGAGTATGGGATCATAACGAAAAACAAGTCTAGGTTAGTTGCTCAAGGTTTCACACAAATCAAATGTTTGGATTGTGGCGAGACTTATGCTATGTAACTAAGCTTGAGGCTATTAGAATATTACTTACTGTCGGAGCTCTTAGCTTGGTGTATCAATGGGATATGAAGATGATGCAGGCTCGAGGTATTTACCCTTGAGAACTAAAAACTGATAGATACACGTGTCGTTCATAAAGTGTGTGTGGAGGCACACGTACGAGTAGGATTCAAAACTATAACAGCTACCATTCTCCCTAGCAACGGCGCTAGAAAGCGGTCAAGATGAGTATGGGATCATAACGAAAAACAAGTCTAGGTTAGTTGCTCAAGGTTTCACACAGATCAAATGTTTGGATTGTGGCGAGACTTAAGCTTGTGGCTATTAGAATATTACTTACTTTTTCTACTCACCATGTGGATAACATAGACCCTGGGTACCCACACGGCAGGCCTAAGAGATCACCCGACAGGGGATCGACCAAGTCGGGTGGATGAGGACGGGTACCACTCGGACTCTAGAAGACTTGCCCGGCAAGGAAAGACATAAAGATAGAAGTATATCCCTAATTAATACGGAAGATACAATTGTAATTCTAGGTAACTACGTATCTGGCTAGAGGATAGAGATAGGAATCCTACCTCGTAACCGACCAGGACTCTATCTTGTAACCCTGCCCCCCACTATATAAGGCGAGCAGGGAGCCCCTAATTCGGCATGATCTACAGCATCCCACATGATGATCTTCGTCATCATCTAATCTTCATCTCCACACCATTCCATGGAGAGACATCTCCCTCCACATTGATCATCAGATCACCATATAAACCCAGAGCACAGGACTACGGTATTACCTCCACCGCGAAGGCCTGAACCTGTATAAAAAAGAACCCCTGTCTTATGCTACCATCGAGTTTGGATCTTGTGCATCACCCCATATATAATCATTGCCGACTGTAACCCCCGGTTAGCTACCCGTCGACACACGATGATTTTCAATCTTTATTAAATGGACATGAAGAGTGTGTTTCTTAGTGGACCAATCTCCCAGTTTGTCTGTGGAGAAATCACTGGGATTTAAAGATTCAAATCATCTTAATCATGTCTATAAGCTCCGTAAGGCTCTTTATGGGCTTAAGCAAGCTCCACAAGCATGGTATGGATGTCTTAGGGATTTTCTCATTCCTTCTGTTGGAGGTCATTTTGAACTGACTTGATCAAGAACAATATGTACAAAATCATGGTCCCAAAACATCCATAAGAGCACTTTATTTCAAATTAACGGAGTTCCACGAGTTTGGTGAATTTTGCAAGAAGGGAACCATTTAAAAAAATTTGGGGCCGGCCAAGCCTCTCTAGGCTGGATAGCCCCACCCTATTAGCCCTGAGCCAGCTGCCCCCTTGTACATGTAAAGAAATACTAATTGATGAATGTGGAGTGTTGGATTATTATCGGTTCGAACCAAGGATGGGATGGAGATGTCACTTGGATCAAGGGACCCACCTTCTGCTTGAATGACACATAGACAACAAAGATACTGACTTAGGGAGTCATCCTAGCCGTCGAGCTGAAGGGCTGGGGGGCCAACCCCATAGGCCAACTGACCCTCTTTAGGAGCGGTAGTTGTGCCAATTGTGAATCTATCTCATCCATGTACCAACCATAGAACAAAAGCAAGAATGCCGACCGATTTGGTCAACTACTTCCCTACCGTCTTGGAGAGAATGGCCAGGACATGGCTGTTCAACCAGCAGCGGGGCTCCATCCAGAGCTGGGCACAGCTCCAGGATGCGCTCGATCCACACCAACATCCAGGGGTGCTACATGCGCCCTGGACGTTCTCAGGAAACAAGTCAACAAAACCATCCCCTCCATATCAGACGAGGCCATCGTGAAGGCCTTCAAGGAGGGGGTGAGGAACACCCGCTTCATGGAGGACCTCAAGCTCCAACCTGTCCATACTGTGGTCGAGCAGAGGAGAAGGTGGTGGAGCGCAAGCAAGGCCGAGCGGAGGAGAAGGCGCCGACAAAGGCTGGAAAGAGCTCTAGCAAGGATGGACACCGCCGTGAAGCATGTCGTGGCGGTGGAGATGCCGAGCGCCCGCCTCCCCGGATGGCGCAGCCGGCATACAGCTACAAAGATCGTGCAGGCCCGTGGCACGTATAAGGTCATCCCCCACGGCCTCGACCGGCCCAAGAGGTGAACCCTCCAAACGGCCGCTTTTACCACCTGCAGCAGCAATACGACCACAACCTGCACAACTGCAGGACACAGGTGGCGCGGCTGGAATACTCCTACTACAATGGTCGCGGCCCTATGCCCCAGCTTCCTGGAGAAGGTGAGCACGACCTACGAGCGCTAGTGGGGGATGGTGGCGAAGGCTTTTAGGAAGTCCGCGGCCACGTCGCCGTCATCTTTGGTGGTACATCCACCTATAGCTCGCTCTGCGAGCTCAAGGCTGCTGCCCGCAAGGTTTACCACCTTCGAGCAGGGCAAGCCCAATGCTAGTTCTCTGCGCTGGTCCGGCCAGGCCATCACTTTCTCCGGGGGACGATTGTCTCCATGAATGACTAAGCCCCTGCGGCTCCCGCTGGTGCTCTGTACCACCATTAGTAACACGATCACATTCTAGTGGAGAGGGAAACTCCCTTGATACGATCACCACCCAGGTGCTGGACCAGATGCAGGTCCCATGCTCGAAGATCAAGAAATTGCGATATCATTTCACGGTCGTGCTAGGGTCATCCCTCCAACTGATCGGCCTGTGACATTTGGGACCACCCAAAATTTCCGCATGGAGTACGTCATAGTCGAGGTGGTGGACTCCGAGATCCCCTACAACGCTATCTTCTGGCACCACGCGCTGTCCAAGTTCATGGCGCCCACCTACCACGGATACCACTGTACCAAGATGCCCAACCCCAGCGGCGTCATTACAATGAGAGGTAGCTTAAGGATACCATGGCCTACGATGTGAGTGCCCTAGTCATGGTTGGTCAGCTCCTGGAGCGTGGCCCGGCCAAGGTCAAGAGGCCCACTGCTCGCCCCAAGGTGGTAGCAGGAGCCCACCAAGACTGCTCCCTCAATTGCGATGGTCCCACCAAGGTCGTGCATGTGGTAACCTCACTCGAGTTAAAAGAAACTTAAGCTCATTACCTTACTCCGAGCTAACGTGGACGTGTTCATGTTGGAACTGTCCGACATGCCCGGTGTCCCAAGGGAGGTGATTGAGCACAAGCTAGCAGCTCAACCAGACAAGAAGCCTACGAGGTAGGGCCAATGGCACATTCCCAAGTGGAAGGCCGACATCATTTAGTAGCAGCTGGGCAAGCTGCTCCAAGCTGACTTCATCCGTGAGGTCGAGCACTCTGATTGGCTTGCAAACCCTGTCATTGTTAAAAAGAAGGGCAACAAATGGCGAATGCGCACCGATCATCGCGACCTCAATACCTCAAGGCAAGTTCCCCCTTCCGCATATAGACCAACAGGTCAACGCAACAACAGACTAGGCCTTGATGAGCTTCTTAGATGCTTACTCGGGCTACCATCAGATCGCTCTGGCTTGGGATGACGAAGAGAAGACAACCATTGCCCTTTTGGTACCTTCTGCTACACAACCATGTCGTTCGATTGAAGAACGTAGGAGCCACGTTCCAACGGTTGATGCAGAAGCCAGTCCCTGATCAGATAGAGCACAATTTAGAAGTTTATATAGATGATATTGTTGTAAAGAGCAAAGTCCCACGGGACCATGTAACCGACTTTCAAGAAACTTTTGTAATCTAACGTAATCAAGTTTAATTGAATCCAGAGTGGTGTGTGTTCGGTGTGCGGTCTAGGATGTTGCTTGGGTATGTGATAGGAGGAATGAACATAGGGGCTAACCCGGAGAAAATTGAGGCCATTGAGTCCATGAGGTCGCCGACTTGTGTAAAAGTGGTAAAGCCCTTTTTGGAAGCTCTTGCACAAACATGATAGTTTCGAATGGATAGAGGAGGTCGATGCTGCGTTTGCCTAGCTGAAGTGATACCTGTCCACACTGCCCATCTTAGCCACACCCAAGTATAGGGAAGTCCTACTCCTCTATCTTGTGGTCGTCCCACACGCAGTTAGCATCATCTTAGCAGTCGAGCATGAGGGAAAACACACAACCCATCTATTATGTGAGCGAGGTACTAAACGGGCCTAAGGAGCGCTACTCTGAGGTCCAGAAGTTATTGTACACTCTGCTTATGGCTTCGTGTAAATTGCGCCATTACTTTCAAGACAACCAAATCATGGTCCCATCCAGTTTTCTGTTAAGGGATATCATCAAGAATCCCGATGCGAATGGGCGGGTCGCAAATTAAAGTGGGTGGTCAATCATGGTAAGTACGACATCAAGTTCATCCCTCGCACTGCAATTAAATCCCAGGTCATGGTTGACTTTTTAGCCGAATGGACCGAACCCACCGAGCCTACCGAAAGCTCACTCGAGCCTCCGCGTTCGGAAATGCATTGGACCTTGTTCTTCGATGGGTCAAGATAGATTGAACAACCAGGATGTGGATTAATTCTCATTTTCCCAGAGGTAAAATCCATCACGTAGTCCAACTACATTTCCCCGCAACGAACAATGTTGCAGAGTATGAAGACCTCCTAGTTGGCCTACTAGCATGCTCTGCGCTCGGCATCAAACGACTAACTGCGAAAGGGGATTCAAAGTTGGTCGTCTACCAAGTAAAAAAGGAGTTTAGTGTTCCCATGATTCAATGGCGCGATAATTGGCAGAAGTGAGGAAGCTGGAGAAACACTTCACAAACTTCAAGGTGTACAACGTTCCCAGGTAGTTTAATAACCTAGCCGATAAGGTCGCGAAGCTTGGATCCTCACAAGAACCCGCCTCGACGGGGGTTCTCGTGCAGCACTAACTAAAGCTCTCTATTCCCTTCGGAGAGGAGGCACACGCTACCTACTGGACCCTCGTGGGTAAGGTATTCCGCATGGGATACTATTAGCCCATTGTAATGACCGACGCCAAGAATTTGGTAAAACAATGTTCGCCCTGCCAATATCATGCGCGGATGTCTCACTAGCCTGCATATGAGCTCCAAACCATCCCCTTACTTGGCCATTCTCCACATGGGACATGGACATTCTAGGTCCATTCCCCCGGGGTTCAAACACTTTGTCGCCATTGACACTTTCACTAAGTGGATACAGGCTGAGTCAGTGTCGAGCATCATAGCCCAAGCGGCCATCAGATTCTTTAGGAGCACCCCATGCAAACTTATAACTGATAATGGGACTCATTTCATAAGCAAATCGTTCCAAGAATATTGTTAGGAGCTCAGCATGAAAGTCGCCTTAGCATTAGCAGCCCACCAGCAAAGCAACGATGCAGCAGAGCACACCAATGGCTAGATCATGAAGGGCATCAAGAAGCGAATGTACGATGCCCTTAGGGCACAACAACAAGGCTGGGTCAATGAGTTGCCCTCGGTATTGTGGGCAGCCTGCACAACAACCAATTGAGCTATGGGAGAAACTCCTTTTCGGCTCATATATGGTTCAAAAGCGATCTAACCCTCCGAGCTAAGAATCGGCTTCGTTAACATTGGCTTTACAGATTGCATCGACAACGGCGAGGGGTGTTTGTTGGACCTTGATATGTCCAAATTCCGAAACATGCCGCAAGCAAGCTCTTCTGTGAGCGACAGCGTACCAACAAGCTCTGTATCAGCACGCAACACGGTCAGTCCAAGCCCGCACCTTGCAAGTTGGCAACTTGGTTCTAAGACGCATCCAAAACCTCGCTCACGCCAACAAGCTCACTCCAAGATGGGAGGGTCTATACATGGTCGTGTCAGTCACACGTTCGGGGACTGTACGATTGGCCATGCCTGACAGACGAGTCATTAATAGATCCTGGAACATCTCCTTACTATTGAAGTTCTATGCAGAATTCAAGGTCGTAAGTCTCCTTTCGTACCCACAGCATTTCATTTTCTCAGGTCTCTCGTCGTCCCCCAATATGTTTGACACCCAGTTGGGCAAGTAAGAGCTGTCCTGGGCCATCTCGAGCCTCGGCAGGCTCAGAGACTAAGCAAAGGCTAAAAACGCCGGAGTTCCTCTGCAAACAGGTAAGTCGATCCACACTGCACAACGTAGGCTCCGCTCGATTGACTGCTTTCAGGTCTACACCGTACGCCACACAGTCCGTGCATGCCAAAACACAAGGCCCGAACTGCTCAGTCACTAGTTACTCTCTCTCTAAGCATCACCCAACCCTTTGTCGTCCTAAGGCTTGGCTGAAGATCGGGGGCTGGGATTTCGACCTCTCTCTAGATCGCGCCTAACTCTTCGCTGCGCCAGGACTTAGCAGCGGCCTGGGGAGCTGGGATGGTTAAGCATCCTCTCGTTTGTTTCTTTTTCAGTTTTTTGGATTAAGTGCTTCATTATCTCGCATGTTCTACTGCTATTTTCGTATGATATGCAGGAAGAGCAGCGGGATCGCAAAGGGCATTCACGAAGACATAAGCATCCACATAATATTTACAAAAAGTGAAATAAATAAGAAGTATTCAAGGGGCACCAGGGTCTCCCTGGTGCCCGAGCCTGTGAAACTCAGCCTCAGTTTGTCGGAGGCGGGCTTGCGCCTAGACCAAGGAGAGTTGACTCTTACTCGCGACATCGGTAGTACGCACCAGCTCCGCTTTGGTCTTACACCAGCCCCGCGTTAGATGCCTCTAGCTCTATGTTGGTCGTCTCGAGCTCCTGCATGGCCGCCTTGCCAAACGCCATACAGGCTTCCGCCGCTCCGGCCCTCTCCTCCAGAGTGGCCGCGCAAGCGCGCTCATCCTGGATGGCCTCGCTCGCGCGCTGAGATGCGGCCTCGGCCTCCTCGCGTGCCAAGCGAATGCCCGTTCCACCTCCGTAGCACGAGCCTCGGCTTCGCCGCGCGCCGAGACGCAAGCTCGCGCTGCTTCCACGGTGCTAGCCTAAGCATCGCTGTGCATAAGGGAACAGGCTCTTTCCACTTTTGTAGCATGGGCCTCGGCGGCAATTGCGCGAGCCTCCGCTGCCCTTACCTCCTCGGTGCGAGCGGTTTGGGCTTTGTCGGGCGCACGCGTTCTGCCTTCTGCTGCCACTGCGCTAATTCTATAAGGATCGCACCCCGCATGGCCACAACAGCGCTTGCGTAGCCCGCTACCGAGGGGAGATTTACCTACAGGCCATTGAATTCGAACACCTTTACCCAAACGACATTAATTTCGTTTGCCTTTACGTAGACGACACCGGTCACGCGAATTTCTTACCCCAGCGACATTTTGGCCTTTTATTCCTCATTTCCTGTTATTTAGCCATTTAATCTCAAGTGATTTGACCGTTTTGCCCCTGCTCAATACGTGGACCCTTTTTGACCTGTGCATGAATATTTTGCTGCTCAATACACCTCACTCACTTGATTATAGTAATTTGCAATAACAAAATACTTGAACGTGTGAAAATAATATTTATAGATTTGAAATTTATCGTTTTTGAGTAAAATTCATCACATTTGACCGAAATTTATCGTTTTTGAGTAAAATTCATTAGATTTGACATAAATTTATCGTTTTTGAGTAAAATTCATTACATTTGACCGAAATTTATCGTTTTTGATAAAATTTCATCACATTTGACCGAAATTTATTGTTTTTGAGTAAAATTCATCACATTTGACCGAAATTTATTGTTTTTGAGTAAAATTCATCACATTTGACCGAAATTTATTGTTTTTGAGTAAAATTCATCACATTTGACCGAAATTTATTGTTTTTGAGTAAAATTCATCACATTTGACCGAAATTTATTGTTTTTGAGTAAAATTCATCACATTTGACCGAAATTTATTGTTTTTGAGTAAAATTCATCACATTTGACCGAAATTTATTGTTTTTGAGTAAAATTCATCACATTTGACCGAAATTTATTGTTTTTGAGTAAAATTCATCACATTTGACCGAAATTTATTGTTTTTGAGTAAAATTCATCACATTTGACCGAAATTTATTGTTTTTGAGTAAAATTCATCACATTTTAC